>JBAGKK010487653.1:0-16178 GCA_037177015.1 Euceroptres primus
AATATATATATATAGATTAAATTGGAAACTTTTCTAATGAAAATTCAATTTAATTATTTAGGTAGCTTCTGAATCCAGAAATGTCCTCTGAAAGAGGGTATCCATTGTAAAATTAATAACTTTTGCTTGTTTTCGATATAACAATTAATATCGGGTTATTAATTTGTACGCTTATGAAAGGACAAAAGGAAAAAGGATGGAAAATTATGACCTTAGTTACATTATTATATATAATTATAATAAAGAGAAGTTATACAAATTCAACAAATTAAATTAAAATGTATTAAAATGTAACTGTTTTTTTTTGGAATACTGAAAAAAACAATCTGTGAATTTAAGAGTCAGTCCAAACGATGCGAATGGTTAATCATCTATAGGATGGAAATGTCAGCCTTATGTGAAAGGTAAATAGAATATTTTTGCGTTTAAATGGCAATTTGCATGTTACACTGCCTCACACATGAATTTTGAATTAACATATGAACAGATTTGTAATACGGATTAATGTTCGTATAATAATCATATGCATATTCCGACTCGCACCGGCGCGACATTACGAATTCGACAAACCATTGCTTGTCGTATTTCCATAAATAGCGACAACCAGTGCTCTTCAGTTTCTATATTACGCTTTGGTGTTCTAGATTAAAATCTCAAATGCGAAGTAATAATATAAGTAAGAAATTTAATTATAGACTTTATTTTTAAAAAAGATACTTTTTAAAAATAATTTGAAATTTTTTATGAAGAAAAGGAAAAAGAATAGAAATATAAAATAAAAATAAAAAATAGATAAAAATAGAAAATTTATAAAAAATAGAAAATAAAAAAAGAATAGAAAAGAGAGAATGAAATTGTTAAGGAGCGAAATTACGGTACGTTTTACAACCCTTCATTCATCCATAAATGTATTTGAGTGAAGGAGGATTCTGAATTTGAAATCCTAAAATTTACGACAGACATATTACTGAAGCCGAATAAATATTCAAATGTTTTAAGGATGCTGAATAGGACTCCAATTCATTCAATTTATTCAATAAATATTTTTAATAAATAGCATAAAAATAAAAAAAAATCGAAGAGATATTTTGTTAGGTTTCAACATGTTCCATGTGGTATTTCAAAAGATATTTTATAACATTTCAATTTATATATCAAAAGATTTAAAATAAGATTTCGTTTTAAAGACTCTTAAATTCTTAAAGACTTCAAATCTCTTTTTAAAGACTGAGTATAAATAAGAAAACGTATCTGGTAAGACTTCTTTAGGTCATTGTAATCAATCTTAAAATATATTGAACATGGATTGAAAGACATTTTTGAAAATTGAAGTGCAGGTATTTTATTAACTCCGGGAACTAAAATGCTCTGTTGAATTTGCCAAAATCTATACGTACAGAGTACTTTATTTCAGGATCCGTCATCGAGTTTACGATTCACGAGTTGTACCTATATCGAATCCGATTGTACGTCAGTTTTGCTCATACGTCTCACGTAAGTACTCCCTCGCGAACTCTCGATCAAAAAGTCTTTTATCCATTCGCAGAAAACTCTTCGTCTCCACGTTCGAAACTTATTTTATAGAATGTGCTAATACTCTTCTGTGTGAAATACGGTCGCTACGTTTTGGTTGTTCTACCCAGAATGCCGTTCGCGTTCAATTCTTGGTTAGTGAAGCTTCAACAATGGATGCACAGATGAAGATCCTCTAAAGGCGTTCCGAAGAAACTTTAATGTAAGATATTTCAAGAGAACTCTCTAAAGGTAGTTTCCCGATTTTAGCAGAAAATTATCCTCCTCAAATTGCTTAACTTCATCCTCTGATACTTCTGCTATTAATTCTAAATGAGCTCAGAACGAAATTACTCTTTGCAAAATCCGCTCTTACTGAATGACAAGGCACGAAAATGTCATATACGACTTTTAAAATTCTCATTTCTAGTCTATTTTTGGAACTGTCAAATTTTAACTTTTAAATTCGACATTTTTTTCTGAAAGCTCTAGTGAAGGTAGATTTATGTAGATTGGATATTCCTAACCTGACGTGATCTTCTTGTCTATAAAGTAGACTTTTTCTTCTAAAATCCTATACTTTCGTGTATCCTTACGACTTTGCTCTCGTTCCAAACTTTTTTACTTGCCAGATGTCTCTACGTTGCTTTTTTAGCATTCATGCATTCCTTCTGTTTTATTCATTTCCGTCCAGTCTTGCAGGCGTACTCTCATATCTTATTCATTGATACTTTTGATCTCAGTACGTTCTCCCTTTACTTAAACCTGTTACAAGTTTATTTATTTGCCATACATGATCTTCTAAACGCTAGTTTACTAAAGATGAAAAATATAAAAATTAGACATAAAAATTGCAGATAATTTTTTAAAGGTATAACTTTTTTTAGATAAATATAATTGACTTAATTCACATGCTTTAAATGTGTGTGTTATCGTGGTAGAGTAGGCATAGGAAACTAATATGGATCAGTGTTCAAAAAGGGTTTAAATCGAGGGGTTAATCACTACTGAATTCAGATGTACACTTATCCTTGAATTCATTTAAATTCCTTGAATTCTTTGAATTCCTTAAATTCACCTTGTAGTCTTTTAATTCTCCTTGAATTCCTCAAATTCACCTTGTAGTTTTTTAATTCTCCTTGAATTCCTTGATTTTACATTGTAGTTTTTTTATTCTTGAATTCTTTCAATTCACCTTGTAGTCTTTTAATTCTCCTTGAATTCCTTGACTTTACCTTGTAGTCTTTTAATTCTACTTGAATTCTTTGAATTCACCATGTAGTCTTTTAATTCTCCTTGAATTCTCTGAATTCACCTTAATTTCTTTTTAATTAACCTTTAATTCTTTGAATTCTTTGAATCCAACTTCATTTATTTTGAATTAACCTGGAATTCTTTGAATTCTTTTGAATTCACCGTGTATTCTTTTGAATTCTCTGAATTCAGCTTGAATTAATCTTGAATTCTTTGTAATTCTTTGAATTATTTTGAATTGTTTTTCATTCTTGTATTCTTTTGAATTCTTTGAAACAACCGTGTATTCTTTTAAATTATTTGAATTCCTTTAAATAAACCTTATATTCTTTTGAATTCTCTGAATTCATCTTAATTTCTTTTGAAACTGAATTCTTTGTATTCTTTTAAATTTTTAAAAAGTACCTTTCAATTTTTTTAATTCTCTTTGAATTAACCTTAAATTCATTCAATTCTTTTGAATTCACCTTGTATTCTTTTGAACACTCTGAATTAACCTGGAATTATTGAAGGATAAGCCTTTATCCTTTGAATTCTTTTGCATTCTTTGTATTCATTTGAATTCTTTGAAATTGTCTTGTATTCTTTTAAATTCTCCTTGTAGTTTTTTAATTCTCCTTTAATTCTTTGAATATACGATGTAGTCTTTCGATTCTACTTTAATTCTCCGAATTCATCTTAATTTCTTTTGAAATAACCTTGAATTCCTTGAATTCTTTGAATTCAATTTCATTTATTTTAAATTAACCTGAATTCACCCTGAATTAATCTTGAATTCTTTGTAATTCTTTGAATTATTTTTACTTGTTCTGCATTCTTTGTATTATTTTGAATTCTTTGAAATAACCTTGTATTCTTTTGAGTTCTTTGAACTCCTTTAAATTAACCTTATATTCTTTTGAATTCTCTGAATTCACCTACATTTCTCTTGAATTAACCTTGAATTCTTTGTATTCTTTTCAACTCGTATGAATTATTCTTGGATTCGTTTGAATTCACCTTACATTCTTCTGAATTCCCTGAATTCACCTTAATTTCTTTTGAACTTGAATTCGTTGTATTCTTTTGAATTCTTGTGAATTATCTTTAAGTTCTTTGAATTATTTTTGAATTAACCTTGAATCCTTTGAATTCTTTTGAATTCACCTTGTATTCTTTTGAACTCTCTGAATTAACCTGGAATTATTGAAGGCTGAGCCTTTATCCTTTGAATTCTTTTGTATTGTTTGTATTCATTTGAATCTTTTGAAATCGCGTTGTATTCTTTTGAATTCTCCTTGTAGTCTTTTAATTCTCCTTGAATTCCTTGAATACACCATGCAGTCTTTAAATTATCCTTGAATTCTCTGAATTCACCCTAATTTCTTTTTAATTAACCTTGAATTCTTTGAATTTTTTGAAATCAATTTCATTTATTTTGAATTGACCTAGAATTCACCCTGAATTAATCTTGAATTCCTTGTAATTCTTTGAATTATTTTGAATTGTTTTGCATTCTTTGTATTCTTTTGAATTCTTTGAAATAACCTTGTATTCTTTTGAATTCTTTGAATTCCTTTGAATTAACCTTATATTCTTTTGAATTTATCTTGTATTCTTTTGAACACTCTAAATTAACCTGAAATTATTGAAGGATAAGCCTTTGTCCTTTGAATTCTTTTGCATTCTTCGTATTCATTTGAAGTCTTTGAAATTGCCTTGTATTCTTTTGAATTCCCTTGTAGTTGTTTAATTCTCCTTTAATTCTTTGAATTCACCATGTAGTCTTTTAATTCTACTTTAATTCTTCGAATCATCTCAATTTCTTTTTAAACAACCTTAAATTCTTTGAATTCTTTGAATTCACAATGAATTAATCTTAAATTCTTTGTAATTCTTTGAACTATTTTGAATTGTTTTGCATTCTTTGTATTCTTTTGAATCCTTTGAAATAACCTTGTATACTTTTGAGTTCTTTGAACTCCTTCGAATTAACCTTATATTCTTTAGAATTCTCTGAATTCACCTAAATTTCTTTTGAATTAACCTTAAATCCTTTTTATTCTTTTAAACTCGTATAAATTATCCTTGAATTCGTTTAAATTCACCTTATATTGTTTTGAATTCTCTGAATTCACCTTAATTTCTTTTGAACTTGAATTCGTTGTATTATTTTGAATTCTTGTGAATTATCTTTAAATTCTTTGAATTATCTTTGAATTAACCTTGAATTCTTTTGAATTCATCTTGTATTCTTTTGCATTCACCTTGTATTCTTTTGAAATCTCTGAATTAACCTGGAATTATTGAAGGCTGAGCCTTTATCCTTTGAATTCTTTTGCATTGTTTGTATTCATTTGAATCTTTTGAAATCGCGTTGTATTCTTTTGAATTCTCCTTGTAGTCTTTTAATTCTTCTTGGATTTCTTGAATGCACCATGTAGTCTTTTAATTGTCCTTGAATTCTCTGAATTCACCTTAATTTCTTTTGAAATAACCTTGAATTCTTTGAGTTTAATTTCATTTATTTTAAATTACCCTAGAATTCTTTGAATTCTTTGAATTCTTTGAATTCACCCTAAATTAATCTTGAATTCTTTGTAATTCTTTGAATTATTTTAAATTGTTTTCCATTCTTTGTATTCTTTTAAATTCTTTGAAATAACCTTGTCTTCTTTTGAGTTATTTGAATATTCATTTAAGCTAACCTTATATTCTTTTGAATTCTCCGAACTCTCCTAAATTTCTTTTGAATTAACCTTAAATTCTTTGTATTCTTTTGAACTCGTTTGAATTATGCTTGAATTCGTCTGAATGCACCATACATTCGTTTGAATTCTCTGAATTCATCTTAATTTCTTTTCAACTTGAATTCGCTGTACCCTTTTGAATTCTTGTGAACTATCTTTAAATTATTTTAATTTTCTTTAAATTAACCTTGAGTTCTTTAATTTTTTGAATTCACCTTGTATTCTTTTGAACTCTCTGAATTAACCTAGAACTATGGAAGAATGAGCCTTTATCCTTTGAATTCTTTTGCATTATTTGTATTCATTTGAATCTGTTGAAATCGCCTTGTATTCTTTTGAATTCTCCTTGTAGTCTTTTAATTCTCCTTGAATTCTATAAATTCTTTAAATTCAACTTTATTTATTTTGAATTAACCCCGAATTCTTTCAAGTCTCTGAATTAACCCTGAATTAATCTGGAATTCTTTGTATTTCTTTGAATTATTTTGAATTATTTTGCATTCTTTGTATACTTTTAAATTTTTTGAAATAACCTTGAATTCTTTTGCACTCTTTGAATTCTTGAATTCAGGAGTACATCAAAATTGCTAGTGGTGAACCCCTCGAGTTAAATGTCTATTTGTGATGTCAATTCATGTTATTCTTTATAAAATCTTTATACATCAAAAAATTATTTTCTCAAATTGTGTCAGTTCTAGGGCTTGTAAAGCCGACTTCGATTTTAGTCGAAAGTCGACTTTCTTCTCAAGGTCGACTTTTCATGATCGACTTTCAACTCCTGAAGTCGAAGTCGACTTTTAATCTACTTTTCATGGTTACTAACATAGAAAAAGTCGAAAGAAGTCGACTTTTCGAAAATTGAAAGTCGATTATTTCCCAGAATTTCAAAAAAAGGATAGGTCTGTTTTTCTTATTAGAGTAGTAATTAAAAATAATTGATGATTAATTCGTAATTACAATGAATTAAAATTAATTAATTAAATAATTTATTCACAGAAATTCAAAAAAAGGATAGGTCTTTTTCTCATTGCAACAGTAATTAAAAATAATTGAAGACTATTACGTAATTGCAATGAAATAAAATTATTAATGAAATAATTTATTCTCAGATTTTCAAAAAAAGAATAGGTCTGTTTTTCTAATTGCAGTAGTAATTAAAAATAATTGATGATTATTACGTAATTAAAATGCATTAAAATTAATTAATGAAATTAATTATTTCCAGTATTTCAAAAAAAGGTTAGGTGGCGCCATCACGTAATCCAGTAAAATTGTCGGAAAAAGAGGCAAAATTCCGTATTAATTCACAAGCACACTTTTTTTTGCTTAATCGCTTTAGTTTAGGATACTTATATACCATCTGATTTTGTGACAAGAATTTCGGACCGGAACCCGGGCATATTTTTTGAGAAAGGTGCCAAAAATCACATATGCGTGGATTGTTGCTCTCCTATGGATTTTAGCGAAAAAAGGTGCAAAGAGGAAAGAAAGTAGACAAAATTCTGAGAAATTTGGGGAAAAAATAATGTTCTAGCACCAATATTTTCTGCAATACAGCGTTTCTAAAAACCCTGTATTTTTCGATTTTTGCCCAAAAATCGCTGCTTTTCAAAACACCATCTAGAATTTGTATAATCAAATGACATACGCCAAAATGGTCTAGAGATGACTTAAAGTAAACGTAATGATCTTTAATTTAGGACAAAGAACAACCCTCTAACACCAATAGATCGCGAAATACGATCTGTCAAAGATGACACATTTTTGCCCGTTTTTATGACCAAAAATTTCGTTTTTGTGAACCTAATAAATCTACGTTAATGCTTCCAGAGGAAAACTAAAAGTACATAAAATTCCACGTATATTGAAAAAAAATAATGTCCTATCTCCATAAACTTCGGAGTTATGAATTTTTAAAACTATGTGTTTTTTCACTGTTTTTCTCAGAAAATGGAAATAACGTTTTCTTGATTATTTCTGCAATACTGACGTGAAAATTACATAAGAATAAATGGAAGAGGACTCAATTCTGAGAAATTAAAAAAAAGCGTGGTTCTAACTTAAATAGGTCAAAAGTTATGACCTCTCAAAGTTGACCCTCTCTGTCTTTTGTGAGTCAAACGTACTGAACAATGTAATTTCAGTCATACAATAAATATAACGCACTAATGCAATAAAATATAACGCAATAAATGATTAATAATGATAAATTAAACATTTCTTATAAAGAAGGTAATTATTATTAAAATAAATTAATCTTTTTACAAAATAATTTTTCATTTTTTGCACATTTTTCATTCTTTCATTCTTTTTTTTGCAGAAATTAATTCAAAATGGTTTATTCATCACTTTTCATGAGTAATAAAACATATTTATAAACAAATAAATGTTTTTAAAAATTAAGTTTTCACTTTTTTCAGCACTTATGACTACTTTTGTCTCCTAAATTAATTGAAAATAGGTAAGTATTTATTTAAGCAATAAATGTTAACACTGAGTTCCTTTTCTCATAATTATTCCATTGTTCTTAGAAGGAACAAAAGGTGCACAGTAAAAACGAATGCTTAAAATTATTACACTTTAAAATTAAACTAACTTAAATTCAGCAAAATTTGTCTGTTTTTAAGAAAATCGTTCTGAATTTATAAGACTTCCTCAATGGATGAATTCCAGGAGTTTATTACTTTCCATGGATAATAATAAAGTTCTGGAATTAATTCAAAACGATTTCCTCAAAATCAGACAAATTTTGCTGAATTTAAGTTAATTTAATTTTAAAATGTAATAATTTTAAGCATTCGTTTTTACTGTGCACCTTTCGTTCCTTCTAAAAACAATGGAATAATTATAAGAAATGGGACTCAGTGTTAACATTTATTGCTTAAAAAATAATATTTTGTTTTATTTATAAATAACACAGCCACTTAAAAAAAAGTGTGCGAAGCCAAAAAAGCGACCTTTTTAGTGTTGTAGTATTGGTCGAGATTAGTCGAAATCCAAAATTTTTGAATTTTCTGCTTACCAGTTTTTTTTATTCGACCTTGAATTTTTAGTCGAGGTTGAATTTTTCTGAGTTGGCTACTTAGCATTTGGAATTGTTTTTTTAAGTTGTTGAGTTGATCTTTTCATAGATTTCATGTTAAAAGATATTTTCTGAAGTTTAGGTGGCGAAAAAAAATGTTGTAAAAGTTAATAACAATAAAATTATAATGTTTCACCGTGACTAACATTTTTCTCGTAAACGGCTAAACGGATGTTAACAACTGTGACGTCAAAATTTTTATTTATGAATGTCTACTATATAAATATGCTTTTGAATTTACAAAAATGAATTTTTTAGTAAAAATTTCATTTGTTTATAAATAATGCAAGATTTTTTCTACTCATAAAAATTTTTACTTTGTTCTACATTACTTTTGGAGAGAAACGCTGGAAGAAATACAATATAATTCTTCCAGCGTTTCTCTCCAAAAGTAATATAGAACAACGTGTGATGAAAAATTTGTTATGAGTAGAAAAAATCTCGAATTGTTTATAAACAAATGAGATTTTATTAAAAAATTTATTTTTGTAAATTCAAAGACATATTTCTATAATAGACATTCATAAATACAAATTTTGACGTCACAGTCTTTAATATCCGTTTAGCCGTTTACGAAAAAAATGTTAGTCATGTTGAAACATTCTAATTTTCTTGTTATTAACTTTTACAAAATTTTTTTTCGCCCCCTGAACTTCAGAAAATGTCTTTCAACACGAAAGCTATGAAAAGATCAACTCAACAGCTTGAAAAAACAATTCCAAATGCTAAGTAGCCAACTTCCAAAATTTAATCTCGACCAATACTACAACACTATTAACATAAAGGTCGCTTTTTTGGCTCCGTACACTTTTTTTTGTGTGGCTGTATAATGAATACTTACCTATTTTCAATTCATTTAGGCGACAAAAATAGTCGTAAATGCTGAAAAAGGGAAAACTTAATTTTTAATAACATTTATTTGTTTATAACTATGTTTTATTACTCATGAAAAATGACGAATATACCATTTTAGGGAACTCTCTAGTTTACAAAAACTTAACTCATGATTATTGGTCATAAAATTTTTTGTCATAAAAACAGGAAAAAGGTGTAATATTTGAGAGGTCGTAGCTCGCGATCTATTGGACTTAGAGGGTTGTTCTTTGTCTTAAATTGGAGATAATTATGTCTACTTTAAGTTATCTGCAGACCATTTATGCGTAGGTCAATCGATTATAGAAATTCTAGATGGTTTTTTGAAAAGTAGCGATTTTTGGGCAAAAATCGAAAAAATAGGGGTTTTCGAAATTCTGTATCTCGGAAAGTATTAGTGCTAGAACATTTTTTCCAGATTTCTCAGAATTAGATATATTTTTTTCCCTCTCTGTACCTTTTTTGCTAAAATTCATAGGAGAGTAACAATCAATGCATATGTGATTTTTGGTACCTTTCTTAAAAAATATGCCCGGATTCCGGTCTAAAATTCATGTCACAAAACCAGATGGTACGTAAGTGCCCCAAACTGAAGCGATTAAGAAAAAAAATGCACTCGTGAGTTAAAACGGTGTAAAATGACAATTGGACTGAACTCAATTTACTTAACTTCGTGTGAAGTTAATTTTTGTCGTGGGTAAATTTTACTCCGAAATTAACGTAATTTATCCTATATTTGTTCTGTTCAATGCATAGATTTATTAGAGGTAGTAATTTTAAGCGTAATTTGGAAAAACGCGACATAAGCCGACTTATTTTAATATTCATTTATAACTTCCGCTTAGGTCCTTGGGAAGTTTGCTTTCGAGCGCCATTAGCGTGACTAAGCGTTCTTTTTTCGTCTCGCTCCTACCCCCTTAGTCGACTCCTGTCCGAACTCCTTAATCAGGTTTCTTACTCCTTCTAGGCAGGATGAAAAGTCGTAAGGAGATATATTAGGGGACGTCGTTATCGTCGCCAAATATTGAAGTTTTGCTCCGAGCCATTTCGCCGTTCCATTCACTCCTTGGACCTTTCGGAAAACTATTGCAATACCTCATAGAAGCTGGAATATATATTAGTCGTGTAATAAAGTTTGGTGAAACTTTCTTCAGTCGCTGCTCCATTCATTTGAAGGTTATTAATTCCGCAAGGAAATCAAGCGCCGTTCTCTGTCTAAGAACCGCTCGCAATAACATTCTGACGTTTCCATGATAAGTGAGAAGGCACTTCAAGTCTAAGAAATCTGTTCAAACTTTTTACTAACGACTTTAAAATTATTATTCACATCGGAAAAAAATGTCTTTAGTTTTTAATCATAAATTGATTGAATAGTGATGTTATGATTGTATGATTTCTGTGCAGTAAAAAAACCCTTCACCATTGACTTTTTGTTACAATTGTAACAATTTGTAACAATATCATTGTTAATTCAACCGGAAATAATTTTTTGACACAGTGTGCATAAGGTGCGTTTTTACCCACCCATATTATTGCGTAAAACAGCTTATTGCACACCCACTAATATCGGTGTGTAAAAACGCATTTTACGCACACTGTGTAAAAAAATATCGTATGCAGCTCGTGCGTACGGTTTTACCCACTTGTGGCGATCGCGTATGTAAAACCGCATATTACGCACATGTTGCATACATAATATACTATTAATTAAGAAGACGAGAAAAGCAAAGAAGATGAAATGAGACGAGAAAAGGGAAGCGATAGATTTTCAGGGAAGTTCTTTGTTTGACCTCTGAAAATTTAGACAGGCCACTGTTCCCTGATTATCCATTTTCCCACGCGGTTGTCTGCGCACGTACGTAGAAAAATTATTGCTTTGGCGATATTCCAAGTGTAAGACGTACATCCTGGTCAAGCAGACATAGAGAAATCAGTAAATTTCACTGCCCAAACACCAATATTTCAACGAGTGAAAAAGGCTGCTTAAATCTAACGAAGTTTAGAAAAAGTGCCCCTCTATTTTTGACTTGAAAAACATAATTTCATCTGACTCAGTGTTTTAGAACCTTTACAGAAAATCATTTATTGCAAACAATAGAAAATTGCGTTGATAAATAATAAATTAATTTTCCTTGCATAGAAGGAACAACGACAGCATTTATATATCTTTGCAATGTATATGTTTTGCTGAGAGAACAAACAAAAAAAAATTAAATAAAATAAATATCCTTTGAAGGTTTAATTTAAGATTTTAATTAAAAGTATGCCTGTGACAGCAGGATTCCTTTTACATAGCATTTCATTCTTCCTTCTAAAGAGTTGAAAAAGAGCTAATCCAAACGAATATTTTTCAAAGGTTTCATTTCAATGTTCATTAGTTCATCTGATTCCTATTGGCAAAGATTGAATTAGTCGCGGACATTCTTGGAAGTAGTCAGGCTAGGTATGCATGTTCGCAAATTTCACCTAATCACTTAACGCTTGGCAACGGCTTTAATGCAATAACTGATTACTGTTCTGTCACGCATTGTAAACTACATTCACATACCATGCGAAGTATACTTTCAACATTAATTAACAATTCCTAGTGCTTTTATGATATGCAATTTATTTAATGTATTTATCAACATGTTTTAAATTTAACTCTTCAGTATCGTGTGTAACACTTTTATAATTAAAATTAAAAATTTAATTAAAAAACTTAACATATGTAATAAAATAATTAAATAATGTTTTTCTAAAAATTTGATTAATTAATTTTCTAATTAATTCATTAAATTTAAATGAGAATGTAAAAACACAAAAAACCGCGGGTGTTAATTTTATTGCAGCTCATTTTTCAAGATTTTCGAAATGAGAATTCGACAAATTTCAAATTCCCAGCTGCAACATGAATGTAGTTGCATTTCATACGAAAACCCATAGGAATAAATAAATCAACTTTATTTTTAGCTCTCCATAGAATGAAGTCACTTTTTGACACAATGTGCGTAAAATGCGGTTTTACACACCCATATTAATGCGTAAAACGGCTTATTACAAACCCACTAAAATGGGTGTGTTAGAAGCGCAATTTACGCACACTGTGTCAAAAAATATCGTATGCAACTCGTGCGTTCGGTTTTACGCACACGTTGCATAATATACTATTTTCGAATTTTGCGACTCTGGCAGCACTGAATGTGCATTAGGGTGGTCCAAATTTTTTTCTTCGAATTTTCATACTCTCACTCCAAAAATTTGTTCAAATCCACAAAAAATTAAATGCTTTTTTTGAAAAAAAATTATTTTTTGAGGTTCCGCAAGCCCCCGTCCCCCCCCCCCCCCACACGTATTTTCCATAAGAAAAAAAGAAGTTTTTGTAAATTTCATTCAGAATCGTCAATATTAGGTGAATCGAGTTGAAACTGAACATTTTTCTTCACAATGAGCTATAAAATACGAGTCAACAATTATTTTTTAAATATCACCCCCATAAGTCAGTTTTATAGGGTCCTAGAAAAACCCCATAAGTGAAAAATTGGGTTTTGCGAGTTCTTGGTGCTAATTATGATTTTTTCGCGGTTTTTTTAGCATTAATTGTTTCTAATACATAAAATATTACTTTTTCTGATAATTTGATATTTTTATGACTTGTTTAAATAATTTATTATTGTTTATAGCAATATTCTTTAAGAATAGAGTTAGAAAGTCGCGGTTTTTTCCGAATTTTTCAACTTGTTTTCAACTTTTCAGTTAGAGAGAGACAATAATTAATTAAAGTTACCAAAAATAATTGTTTAAACAATTTATAATTATTTATAACAATATCCTCTTAGAATAATGCTAGAAAGTCGCGGTTTTTCTGATATATTCAATTTTTTATCCACTTTTCGCTTAAAGTGAGTTAATAATTAATGCGATAAAACAAAAATAATTATTTAAACAAATATTTATTATTTATGACTATCTTTTTCTATAATAATGCTAGAAAGTTGCAGTTTTTTCAGAAATATTCAACTTTTTGCCAATTTTTCACTTAGTGAGGTATTAATTAATCCCAGTTTATTATTTGATTCAGGCCTTTCTAATCTCCATATATGTATATTATCATCGATGACAACATATTTTCTCTAGGGAAGGAGGAGGGGAGGCTGATAGTAAAATGAGTGTAATTCCAAATTTTTCTTTTACGCTTTGCAATAAACTTCGTGTTGTAATTCAGAACAAAATTTTTACAAGTCATTTACAGAACCACTCTTTCCACCTGCTACTAATTATTCCATCCTTTATTGTTATCTCTACTGTGCGATAGCCTTTTTTTTAAATTAATATTTGTAAAACATTAGCGAAAGAGTAAAAGCACTTTACTTTGAAAAAAATAAAGTACATTTAAAAAATGATTCTTGTGGATGTTCATTTACTATTTGTTCATAACTAAAAAGTCAAAGCAAAACTGAAGATTTCAGAAAAAAGCGCAACTTTCTAGCATTACTCTGAGAGAAGGTAATTGTAAACAATAATCAGTTGTTTAAATAATTATGTTTGTTATTCTGCATTAATTATTACCTCACTAAGTGAAAGGTGGACAAAAAATTGAATATTTCAGAAAAAACCGCAACTTTCTAGCATTATGGGAAAAGAATATTAATAAAAATAATAATAAATTGTTTAAAAAATTACGTTTGTTAACTTGACATAATTATTACCTCACTGTAATTAAAAAGCTTACAAAAGGTGGAGAATTCTAGAAATGCCGCAATTTTCTTGCATTATTTTAAGAGAATATTGTTGTGATTATTAATAAATTGTTTGAACAATTATTTTTTGTTAACTTGCATTAATTGTTTGTTAAACTACATTAATTATTAACTCAATCTAAACGAAAAGTGGATAAAAAGTTGAATATTTCAGAAGAAACTGCAACTTTCTAGCATTATTCAATGAGAATATTATTGAAAAAAATAATAAATTGTTTAAACAAATGTTTGTTAAGGAACTACACTACTGTGAAATTTTTTTCAGAATTTTTGAAATTCAATATTTCGAAAAGTTATCAACGGATTTAGGTTTTCTTTTTCTTGTTTTGTTAGAAAAAGTAATTTCTACAAGTCCTGTATGAAATTTTTTTAATAAAATCAAAATTGTTGACGTAGTTAACGAACAAAATTTTGTGGTTTTTTTGTCACTACGGCCGAGGTTTCTCGAAAACCACTCATCCGATTTGGTTCAAATTTTTGGAGTGTACTTTTAGATAGATTATCTCTCGTCGTACACGGGGATTTTTTTTCTTAACTTCTGTGGGAAAAAAATTATTGAAAATTGAAAAAAATTCAAAAAAAAGGCCAACATTTTTACAAAAAAGATTCCCGTGTACGATGATAGCCAGTCTATTCGTGTTTATTAATCTTGTTCGACTTTTGGTGCAGATCATTACAGCGACCTGTAGCTCTCCCGCAGTCCAAAACACAAAATTTTGTTCATTAACTATGTCTATATTCAATAACTATTTTGATTTTAATAAAAAAATTTTCATGCAAAACTTTTAGAAATTAATTTTCTCAACAAAACAGGAAAAAAACCTAAATCCGTTGATAACTTTTCGAAATATTTAATTTCGAAAATTCTGAAAAAAAGAATCACAGTGGTGTAGTCCCTTAACTTGATTTAATTATTACTTAACTCTAATTAAAAAGTGGACAAAAAGTTAAAATTTGTTGTAAAACACACAACTTTCTAGCATTATTTTAAGAGAATATTGTTATAAATAATAAATTGTTTTAAAAATTATTTCTATTAACATTAATTGAATATTGCCTCGCTCTAACTAAAAAGTTAAAAACAAGTGGAAAAATTCGGAAAAAACCGCGACTTTCTAACACTATTCTAAGAGAAAATTGTTATGAAAAATAAGTAATTGTTTGAAAAATGTATGTAAACATCTAATTATCAGTAGAAAGTAATATTTTATGAAGAATATTTATAAAGAAACAATTTGTATAAAAAAACTGCAAAAAATCATGATTAGCGCCAAAAAGTCTCAAAACCCAATTTTTCACTTATGCAATTTTTTTGGGACTTTACAGACTTATGAGGGTGATATTTAAAAAGAAATTATTGATTCGTATTCTATGCCTAATTGTGAAGAGAAGTGTGTGCCGTGGAACGAAGAAACCAGCCTTACGACCGAAAATGAGTTTACAAGAAAAAACGGAACAAAGTGAAAGGAAGACGACGGAAAACAAAGGAGCCCTCGTACAACTTTGAGGTCCAGAAAATTGAATTTTGATCGTGGAGCAATGTGAATTTTTTTATTCGATAGGAGAAATCTTCATTATTCAGCATCAATAAAAACCTGAAAATCGATTTTTCGGTCGTAAAGTTGGTTTCTTCGTTCCACGTCACATGTTCAGTTTCAACTCGATTCACCTAATATTGACGATTCTGAATAAAATTTACGTAAACGAATTTTTTTCTTATGAGAAATACGTGTTAACTTTCATTATTGTTAATGTTAATCTTATTGTTAATGTTAATTTCATAGGGCTTGCCGAACCTATAAATTAATTTTTTTTCCAACAAAGGCATTTATTTTTTTGTAAATTTGAACAAATTTGTGGGGTGAGAGTATGAAAATTCGAAGAAAAAAAATCTGCCCGGCCCCCTTCGGGGGCGCGGGCACGTTCTCATCGCGCGCTTCGCGCGCGGCTCGCTTGGCTCGCAGGTTTCAGCGCGCCTAGGGCGCGCGG
>JBAGKK010487664.1:0-15700 GCA_037177015.1 Euceroptres primus
CATAACCAAAACACTGAAAACGAACTGATGCGAACCGACGGAATTATCCGCTTAGACTACTGCGCCACTACTGCGCATTTTGTTCTACGGTATTTGTGAAACTCTGCTGAGCTCCGAGCTCAGCTTTCTCGTCCCCTTGGACCCCTCAACCATGAAAAAAATTCCTGGAAGAATTATATCGGTGCCAAAAAAACCGGGGCTAGAGTGTACCTAATTGCGTTAATTTTCAATAAATCGGTCTGAAAATTTCCAAGAATTTTCCTTGAATAGTGAGGAACAAATGCCTCACTTGAAGTTCTTTCAACTATGAACTTCCCTCGATACTTTTTGTCGGCGAAACTAAAAAAATATGGTTACCGACCGGCCTCAATTTGCATTTAAATATTATTAAGCAATAGGTGAATTTTAGCTTTTTTATTATTTTAAAATCATCACTGAACTATACTTTATGTTTATACCAAATTTCAAATAATTTCTACAACAATTGGCCAACTTTCGATGATTTATGTTTTAAAAACTTATTGAATTTGGGGGTAAAATTTGTTTAGTTTTTAATTTTTCTTATTAAAAATAATCACCGGACGAAAAAACGGAAAATATATAAAAGTCCGGTCTCATTATTCTTTACAAGAATATATATTTTTTTAAATTAAATTTTCGACTTTTAAAATTTTCATAAACTCAGACATGTGGACGATATTTTTACGCGTTTTCGAGAGCTCAGCGAGTTATTTGATCCGGACGAACAATTGATATACAATTAATACAGAACTGTTATACAATTGTAACACTATTATTACAGAATTCTTATACAATTGTTACAGAATTGTTATACAATTTTTACAGAAATGTTATACAATTGCTACACAATCGTTACAGAATTTTTATAAAATTGTTAAGCAATTTTTACACAAATGTTATATAATTGTTACTCAATTGTTACAAAATTGTTACACAATTGTTATACAGTTGTTATACAATTATTACAGAACTGTTAAACAATTGTTACATAATTGTTATACAATTGTCACACAACTGTTATACAATTGTTACACTATTGTTACAGAATTGTTATACAATTGTCACACAACTGTTATACAATTGGTACACTATTGTTACAGAATTGTCATACAATAATGTATAACAATTCTATTACACAATCGTTACAGAATTGTTATACAATTGTTAAACAATTTTTACACAACTGTTATATAATTGTTATTCAATTATTACAGAATTGTTACACAATTGTCACACAATTGTTGTACAGTTACAATTGTTACAAAAATTTTATACAATTGTTACACAATTGTTATAAAATTGTTACACAATTGTTATAAAATTGTTACACAATTGTTATAAAATTGTTACACTATTGTTACAACATTGATATACAATTGTAAAACTATTGTTACAGAATTGTTATACAATTGTTACGGAAATGTTATACAATTGTTACACAATCGTTCCAAAATTTTTATAAAATTGTTAAACAATTTTTACACAACTGTTAAATAATTGTTACTCAATTGTTACAAAATTGTTACACAATTGTTATACAGTTGTTATACAATTATTACAGAACTGCTATACAATTTTTACGGAATTGTTATGCAATTGTCACACAACTGTTGTACAATTGTTACAGAAATGTTATACAATTGTTGTAAAATTTTTACACTATTGTTACAACATTGATATACAGTTGTTACAAAATGTTATACAATTGTTACACTATTATTACAGAATTGTTATACAATTGTTACAGAAATGTTATACAATTGTTACACAATCGTTACATAATTGTTATACAAGTGTTAAACAATTTTTACACAACTGTTATAGAATTGTTACTCAATTATTACAGAATTGTTGTACAACTGTTAAATTGTTGTACAAACTGTATAATTGTTACTTAATTATTACAGAATTGTTACACAATTGTCACACAATTGTTATACAACTGTTATACAATTAATACCGAACTTTTATACAATTGTTACAAGTGTTACAGAATTGTTATAAAACTGTTATATAATTGTTACACAATTGTTACGCAACTATTATACAATAAGTGTTACAGAATTGTTATAAAACTGTTGTATAATTGTTTCCCAACTATTATACAATCATTGTCATATTATTATACAATTGTTATACAATTTAATCCCCCCTCTGCAATAAGCAAATGTAACAGAATAAGAAACGAAAGATTGACCCCTGTAACAGTAAGGTTAGCGCATCGATAAGGGGCCATCCGTTAGTCTCCACGCATTCGTAGAATCAACGAGCGATGTCTACGCACGCGCACTAATGGTTAGTTTCTTCTACACATGCGCAGTAATGTCTAAATATGCTCACGTACGCGCAGTGAAGTTTTACGCAATATAATACTCTGCATCTTAATTATCATCAAATATTTCTCAATAATTTCGGAAAGCATGTATTATATCATATCAATCAAATTATGAATATAGAATTTTAATAAGTTTATTTATCGATTCAAGAAGAATTAGCTGCGTGATCAACCATTTGTAGAGGGGGTAACCAATCATCTTTTTTCAGGTTAGGCTAAAAACACCAATAAGAAAGTGACATATGGCCCATGACGTCATGTGCCATATGTCCGACTGAAAATTACAGTCGGACCTGTACAATTTCAATTTCCTCGCAACCAGTCTTGATTGTTTGCCCCTACTCTCGAGAAGGCGTTTGCGCAGATAGTTTACACGCACGCATGCATACATACGTGTATGCGCAAATGTCTACTGCGCAACTTCAAATTCCTCTCAGAGCAGCCTGTATCATTTCAATACTCCTCCCGAAATCTCGAAATGGCACAGGTTCGACTGTATACCGATTGCGGAAAGCGTCCATAATTAACCTCACTATACGCATGCGCTGGTGTTGTTGCTGAGCAGCCTGCTGGAGGGGGCAGCGAAAGAAACAGGCTACATGAGCACGAGATAAGGTCACAACGGTCGCTTGGATTCTCAGCTTTACAAGGCCATCGAGCGAAAGAAGAAAAATTCGAAAGCTAAATGAATCACATTTGATCGAATCCAATTTTGACTAAATTAAATTTTTCGAACGAATCAAAGCAACTCTTCAAAAATAGTCAAAAACATTCTTTCCTATTACGTTTCTCAAAAGCAAGAACTCTATCATAAAACGCTCATTTTCGATTAATTCCAAGCATTGGCCCACTTCGAAACTTTATTTTCAAATAAAACTTAGAATTTTTTGGCTTATTTATTAGAGCCTAGACCAAATTAATCTCATTAATGGCATGCAAGTGCCTTCCAAATTATTTCAATTAGTGAAGAGTTTCAAAAAAGTTATAGGAATAGAAGTTTTCATAGATGGACCAGAATTGTTAACAAAAAAATCCTCTTCTTTTCAAGCTCTAACCGCGCAAACGCAATGCGCTAAGATCGATATGCGCTTGCGTAATAGTGAAAATTGCCCGTCATGCTGTGCATCATGGCGTCTGTTTTGAAGAGTAGTAGTTGCGGTATCATTAACAACAACTTTACGAAATTCCGCCATTTTGGACGCCACGTTGTGCTCCCTTTGTGCTCCCCGCCCACGAAAATCTGCTAAGGACGCTGCGCACAGTGAGTGACGCGTTAGTACCAGAATGGTAGTGGGAGATTGCAGTGACGCGTATTCCGGAAGGTGTGCCATGCGAAAGTCGAGTCATCATCGACCAAGTCAATATATTTGATGCCCATTCGGCCATATTGGAAAATCGTAAATCTTCACATTATTTAATTTCGTTTTCATTTTCATGTTGTTTTAATATTATTTCTTTTTTTTATTTAATACAAAAATAGTTTATCTTTATCTCAAAAGATCATTAGTGCCATCAAAACCGTTTTTGTCTCAACTGGAAAGTTCAAAGCTCAATATCTCTTTAACAAATTGATTTTAGAATTTGAAAATAAGTTTTTTCAATATTCGAAGAGTGAATCAAGAATAAATAATTCGAAGAAAATTAGTAAACTAAATAATTAGCGAAATATATGAGTTTAAAGTTAGAGATTAGAAAATTGCGGTTACAAGCATTTTGAATATAAGCATTTTTTGTTATAAACATATTTTGAAGGATAACATGAAGCATTTGCAATATTTGATATTAAAATTTTTATAAAAATGAAAGACTCACTTGAGATCGGGCCCAATGGAAAACCGTGTTCCTAAGTTCAGTTTCGAGTCCATTGGTTTTTAAAGCATCAAGTAATGTATTTTTGAAATCTTCCTTTTTCACAGCCGAGGATGCAACTAGTTTCTACAAAAGAATTTATTCAAAATACACAACTTGAACAATTTATATTCAAATTTGGAAATTTAAATTAAGTTTACCTGTATTTCTTTATAAAGACTCTTGTAATTCTCCATGTTCTGAATTTCCTCCGTCAGCTTCTTTACGGTTTTATCCAAATCTTCCTCTTTTCCATCCATTGTAACAAATTCTTCAAAAATCACAATTTTAATAACTTTTCATCGAGTAAACAGGGCGCCATTTGTAAATAAATTTTCTTCCCGCTGCTGTCCCCAATCGGAAAAGCAAACCTGCGCAAACAGCTGCGCAGTAGTTCAGAACCCCCATTTGTGTCCTACCGACAAGTTTGCCCTCTATGATCGGAAACTGAAAAAGAGTTTACATATGTAAACCACATTACATCCTAGTGCGATTCACAAAAGCGTTTTTTCAAGACCTTGCTTACTAGCCGCATGATCAAAATTAAATTTAAATTTTGCATTTTTTAATTCGCCCTTTTTTCCCGCGTAAACTCTCTCGGATGCGCAGTTGCGTTGTGGGACTTTGTTTCGCGCTTGAAAGCAGAAGTTTTTGTGCAATTGTAGTTTTCATCGGTATACGCGAGCCGCCAAAGCCCGATGATGAGCATCAGGAACTGTGGCTTCGGTCCCATGGTTAATGAGGTGTACGTAAATGTGCCTTAAATCGCGGTATCTTTGATTAGTGCAGATTGCACGCGCTCGACCGGTCAGTCTACACGGCAATGGCGGTGTCGTGTTCTCTATTTTGAAAGTAGTCTTTGCCTCGAACCAACCCTAAAACATCATCATGGATATCGCGAGTATGCTCGAGGTACAAGTGAATGAGGTAAAGGAGCCGGACCACAAAGAAAATGGTAAGTTTCTTCAAGATAGAGACCTGGTGCCAAAAAGTGATAAACCTAACCTTCATCTCGTTTCAGTGACACCCATGTCGACATTTTCGAGTGCCCTATCACCGCCCTTGAAACCTTACTCCCAGGAAGAAAACAACTATTTTAGAATGATTTATGGTACAGGTGAGTTCTTGCTTTGTGCTATTTCTTTTATTTATTTCTTTGTCCAGGATAAAATTGCTTTTTTAGCAGAGGAAAGACCAATGACTAGATGACCAGACCTCGGATTCATTTTTATTTTTAAATATGAAGTTTTCTAAACGTAACATCTATTTGAGTGTCTATCGTGTCCGGGTGGTGTATTTTGATTTCACGTCTGTCTAGCAGTTAAACTAATCTGTAAGTCATTTGCCCGGCTAGAAGCTGGGCAAATGACTTACAAATGTACTGACGAACAAAAATTACTCTCCTTCATGTTTTGCTAATTCCTAAATTTAAATCCGCAATTTTACTACTTAAAATGTTTCCATCTTCTGATAATTACAGAACGTCAGCTGAAGGCAAAAATGAAAGTAGTAATTCATTAGTAAAATATATTCTAACCGGAAAAATGATTTACAATATAGGTTTCTCGTTATTCGGTTAGCTGATCAAATATCAGACTTGTTTTTTAAAACTTAACTGATTTGTAGTTTTTCCAGGGTGGCCGGGCAAGTCAGGAAAAACCTGGAAATCATGGAAAAGTCAGGAATTTTTTAATGAAAACTTGAAAAACTCAGGATGTTTCTGTAGGACGAAATTCAAATAAATAAACATGTGCAAAAATTCTTTGTAAATTATAATTTTAACGAATTGTATGTTTTTCTTTGCTTTATTCCGGATATAAAGATGGATTAGGACTAAAAAATGTAAAAATTAAAAATCTGAACTTAAAATATTAATAGTCAGAGAAGATAAAAAATTGGTCAGTGAAAAGTCAGGAAATGAAATTTTACGGCCACCCTGTTTTCCTTCCTGAAATTATTTTAATATTTTTAAACTTTTTAAATTGATTGATCCGTTAGTTTCATTAAAAATACCTGTTGGTTGGCAAAAATGTCAACTATTTATATGTACGTGTGTCAAATGTTTTTAAAATTATCTTCTTACCAAGATAATATCGTGCCATTTTGAAAAAATAGGTACCTAAAAACCTGGAGCGTGGTTGTGTTTTAAAAAGTTTTGTGAAAGAAATAAATTGACTGACAGGTAAGTAACAGTTTTATATACATATGTTATTTTTATTTACCACCCACATAATAACCTAAATCCTCTAATTAGTAACGATAATATCAAATTCAATAGTATTAAAATTATACAACGTTTGATTAACTCTTTGCTTCGCTTGAAAATCAATTTTAAACATTAATTCATAAATTTTCTTTGAGTTCTTTAAAATTAATTTGTAAATAATTTATGAATTTTTCATTTTATGCTCCAATTTTTAATAAAAATTTTACTATTCAAATTAACATAATACTAATGAAAGATGAAAACTTTGCCTTAGCGCTTGCGTTTAAAATATTTCAAAATTGAGTTCCTAACCTTAAAGTTAAAGTGAATCACAATGTTATCGTTCCACGTCTGTGAAAGTGTTATCGTGTTTTATCAAAGATTTTTCACGTCAAATTTCGTGACCAGGTATTTACGGAATAGTATAAAATTTCTAGAAATGAAACAAAAGCTGAAAAGGTATTTTAGCAGGTGTTTTTTTACGCCTTTAAAAATGAACAATACGAAGTTACGCTCTGGTGTTAGATTTAAAAATTTAAACAAAATTGATAGAAAAGTAATCAAATTCACACAAAATGATGACGAAGCAAACAGAAACAGGCTATGTTATAGTATTTTTGAAAATCTTTCTCTAAAATGTATATTCTCTTGTCTTAAAAATTAAAAACCACATTTGCCTTCAAACCACTTTAAAAGTAACAATTTTCAAGATATTTCTTATTCTTTACACCTAAGTGTTTCTATTGATACTTTTTTAAAAGCCTTTATTTTTTCTTCAGAGTAAATGTACTCTAAATATTAATATTTTGCGAGAAATGCAAATCACAATTTTGAGGTTAGGTTGTCATTAATCCCGTTAGTTTCCTACAATTACGTTTACGAGCGTTACACGTTTATTAAATGATTTAAATATTAGATATATCAAGAAAAAAGATACACTTTCCATGGCTGAAGTATATCATGAAAATTATTAAATTTAATTTTTAATGTTTAAAAATGAACGTCCGTATCCACATAATTATTAAGTGCTTATGTATTTATGACAGGTCTAGAATCTATATCTAATTGGTCAATATGTATTTGTTTAGATGGAACGAGTGGAACCTATGAAATGAAGTCTTTAATATAAATCCAGACAAGTACCTCACACAGCGCGTTTCACAATTATTTATTACAAGAAGAGTATAAATTTATTATCCAAAATGGAGCAGGCGATAGCAGCTTACAAAAACGGAACGTACTCGCTTATTGAAGCGTGTAGAAAGTATAAAATATCCGAAGAACACTTTCGACTCTGCTTAGAAGATGATATCGATAATGAAGAAGTTGAAAATGAAATAGTAGGAAAGTTAATAGATTTAGAAGAGGAATATTTATTAGAAGAAGAGGACTTCACAGAATACTCACATTTAATAGGACAAGAGAATTTACTAGAAGAAGGGATTGTAATAGAAGAGTTTTTAGTGGAAGAAGACAAATTAGAAAAACTTAACCTAAAAGAAGAAAATAAAATAGATATTAAACAGGAAAATCGAATTGTTCAATCTAAAAGGTCAAAGGAACCCAAAAAAAAGTTGACCGAAAAAGAAATGCTATGTGCACTTCAATCTTACAAGAGTAGGGCCTGTTCTTACTTTGAAGTATGCGCAAATTACGGAATATCCAGGAAAGAATTCAAAGAACAATTGTTAGCCTTCGAAAAAAAAAATTCAGAGAAGAACGTTTCTCTAGAGAATGTAGACAGATTAGAAAAAGGAAACTTGCTAGAAGAAGGGGCCATAACAGAGCACGACATTATAATGGAAGAAAGGAATTTAGTAAAAGAACAGTATTTAATCGAACAAGACAAGTTGAGAAGTCTTAATTCAGAAGAGAAAAATAACAAGATAGATATTACACAGGGCAAAGGAAATGTTAAATCTGAAAGTTCAAGTAGCCGACCCAAACCAAATTGGACTGAAGATGAAATGCAAAAAGCAATCAAATCTTACATGAGTGGGATTTATACTTTCGACGAATCACGCATGGAGTATGGAATAACCAAGAAAGATTTCAAAGAACACCTAGCAGCCTACTTAAATAACAAAGCCCACGGAAAGATCGCTGCTGATAGATGTAGAAGATTATTCAGAAAGTATAGAAAATCTGATATTTTGAGAGATCGAAAAAAGGAGACCTTGAGTAGGGTAAATAAACAAAGTGAATTACAGGTTCTAAAAGCAACAGAACAACAAAAAGCAATAGTGCAACAAAAAGCAACAGAACCACAAAAAGCAACAGAGCCACAAAAAGCAACAGTGCAACAAAAAGCAACAGAGCCACAAAAAGCAACAGTGCAACAAAAAGCAACAGAGCCACAAAAGGCAACAGTGCAACGAAAAGCCATAAAAATAATTCATCAAGCTGTCGATCCTCTCTCAAATGCCACAACAAATTTCAAAAAAGAATCAGCGAAAACCAAGGCTGAGAAAAATTTAGCTACTTACATCGTCAACTTGCAGAAGGGAATGTTTGAGGTGAAATCTGCAGACATTAAAAGATTAGCATTTCAGTTATTCGAGAGCTGTCAAATTGAGCACAACTTTAACAGCCAAAAACACGAGGCCGGAAAAAATTGGTGCATCGATTTTTTATCAAAGAATCAACAAATAAGTCAACCCACTCTTGGACATCCTCCCTTATCAAAAGAGTATTTTTTCAAAAAGACGAACGCACACTTTGATGCACTTGAGAGAATTTGCACAGAACACAAGCTTGATTCCTCGAGAATTTACAATGTAGAAATTTCTAAATTTTCAGATAGTATAATGCTGATTTATTGTGCAAATGCTGCCGGTGACTACGTTCGTCCAATGATTATATTAAAAGAATCCGTTGAGTCGAAGGATCTGCAGACAAATGTAAAGTTTTTTGATAAATTCTTTATCACTGTTTCATATTCAGGTAAATTTACACAAGAACTGTTTGTAACTTGGTTGAAAATCTTCATAGCTTCTGTTCAACCGAAAATTGATCAGAAAATTGTTTTATGCCTTGACGAGTATAATACAAAGTGTAAGTACTTGAAGACTATACAATTAGCTCATGATAATGGAATTATCTTGATACAAGTACCGACTTGTGGATCTGTGAGAATGCAACCGCTTATTATGACGCTAATAAGATCAATGCATTATCAGTACACTAAGCAAGTCGAGGCATGGTACCTTTCTAATTTTCAATTTTCTCTTTCACTGAAACAATCACTAGAGATTTTACTCTACGTATACGAAGACGCTGCGACGATTCAGAAGGCTGTTGAAGGGTTCAAGATCGCTGGAATTTGGCCTTTAAATAGAAATGCGTTTCTGAACGTAATAATGGGAACAGAAGATAAGAATTTAGAAGTGCAAAGTATGTATTTATTTTTCATTTTCTCCTTTTTTTTTTTGGAGTTTTAGATTAAGTTACAAGCCCAATTTTATTTTATTTTTATGCGTTTCGTTTTATTTTATTTTTATAACCTGGAAGTCTCCAGAAATTTTGAACTATAAATAGATAAATAATTCAATAATTTTAAAGTTTTTGGAAACTCATTTTGGAATATTTTTATAATAAATAATTATTTAAAATGGTTCGTTGTGACTTCAGGGACAGAAATCGAGGAAGAAGAAAATCAGAGGAAACTAGGAAAAGATGCGTTTGAAACTCCAGAAGATTCTTTGAGAGAATTAGAAGGAAAATCATTGCCAATAAGTTCAATCGAGAATGAATCAGAAGAAGAAGAAGAAGATGTCACAGTGAAAAGTAAAAGAATGACAAATATAAAAATTGACAGAATAGATATTGAAGGAAAGGAAATTGGAGGGGCAAAAAAGGAAATTGCAGGGGCAAAAATTACAAATAAAGAAATTAAAGAATCAGAATTAAGAGAATCAACAATGGAAAACAAGTCTGATTTAAAAGGTTTTCGAGAAGTAGATCCTGTGTCTTTGCAAAAAACTCTCAAGAGAAGTTCCATTGAGTCAGTAGACATTGATAAAGAAGACAAACAAGAATACTCACAGCAGCAAACGAAATTGACAAATCAAAAATTGAGATTGAGAAATAAAAGATTGAAATTGACAAAAAAAAATTTTATATCGAGAAATAAACCTCGTAGAAAACGAAAGAAATCAAGAAACACGATGAATTTAAATGCAACTGTTACTTCAGGAACAAATGAGAAAAACAGTGATCAAGTAAGAAGTACACAAAAAGTTGTGAATTCTATTAAATTGACTGAAGTTGTGCAAGATAACAAAAGTGGTAAGAAATAGGAAATTCTAAACAAAAATTGAATTACATTTTTAGAGTTTCCCATACATTTCTGGAATTTGTAAAAAAAAATATTACAAAGACAATAAAGAGTCTAAATTAACAAGAATAACTTATTTATAATTTCAGGATTAAAAAATAAGCAATCTAAGCAGGGATCCGAACGAAATTAAGGGCCTTTTTTCGATATTTTCCAATTAGTCCTACAAAATCAAAATAGCTTGGCTAAATATTCAGCTGAGTATGAGAAAAGGCTGCAATATTATAGAATCACCGAGTTGCAATGTCGAAATTGTGTGCCATCAAAGTTTTACGTCGACAGAAACGAAAAGAAATGTAACGAAACTTTCGTTACGTTTCTTTTCGTTCTTTTTTTTATAAAACTAAAATGCCTCATAATCTAGAGGTTCTGCCTCGGTAGTTGTATAATATATCAGTACTTTCTCGTATTCAGCTGAATATTTCGCCAAATTATTTGGAATTTATAGAAATAATTGGAAAATATCGAAAAATGACCCTTAATTTCGTTGGGATCTCTGAATCTAAGTCTAGGTAACTACCTCACAATAATTAAGGCATTGACTATTTGATATTTTCAGGGGAAATAAAATCTTAGCCATTTAAACAACTGTTTGAATATTATTTTAAGTTGAAGTTGAAAGAGATACTAGATTCATATCTAATCATTCTTTCTGTAAACTTGGTTACAGACATACCAGCAGTTCGATTCAGCAGGATTCACTGTACAGCTTGTGATGTTCATATCGGATCTGCTCCCTCACAAATTACCAATATGTTTGAGCATCCAAAGTTACGAACCCTTTTGTGTTCAAGGTGTTATGACTTTTATGGGGACGGTAATTTTGAACAAGGTGATCTTCGTTCTATTAGCCCATGTAAAAAAAATTCCTGGGAATCTACCGAGAAATTTCTGGGAGTTTCTCGAAAATTTTCCGGGAAAATTTTTTGAAAAATTTGTTTAAAAAAACAGTTTTTCATGGTAGAATTTTCATTACAGGAGACGATCATACGGACATGTTTTGTAGATGGTGTGCTAACGGTGGCAATTTGTATTGCTGCTCTTTCTGTAGTAATACGTTCTGTTCGAAATGCGTCAAAAGGAATTTTGATGCAGTAATAGCAAAAAAGATAGAGGATGACGAAAAATGGAAATGTTTCGTTTGCGATGAAACTGACCTTTATCCTGCAAGATCACTTTGTCGGGCAATAATTCAACATGTTCAAACCGTATCCAGGTGAGTCAAGCAGTAAGGATTTCAGGGGAAGGGGGAAAGTAATATTGAGGGTTTAAAAATTTGAAATTTGAAACAAAATTTATCAATAGAATTTTGAAACATTAATTATATTTTAAGCATGATAACAATTCTTTTTCTGTTTGGGCGACTAAGAACCATTCATAATCAAAAAATGAATTTTCATTCTTTTTCTATATCATATTCATTTGACCAACTTTAATAATTTTTAGAATTCTCCAAAACGACAAATCGATGACGGCAGCTGAAGTCGAAGAAAAGATGAGCCTGGACGAGTCTCGGTGTTGCAGTCGCAAGAGGAAACGTAAGAGACGAAAAACCGGTTCAGGTTCTGAAGACGATGACGACGAGACCTACAATCCTTTAATCAACGAAATTCCGCAATTTAAGAGACGCCGAACCCGGAAAAGTGGTGTTTACACAAACTTCCACACAAACGGCTCTGTAAATAACCAATCAGACGACGATGGATCGCTCGTTGCTGGTGAGAACGATTTACTTCCAGATATGATCCCCTGTGAACAAACTATGACCGAAGGTGAGACCGCCTTGCCTTTCGGAAAATCTGCGCCTCTGCCTGCGCCCCTGCCTGCGACTCCACCCGTGACCCTGACCCAACGAATAAATCCTCTAAACTATACTAATAATTCCAAAATCAATCCGATACCAACCGTAAATTTGCTTAAACCAGTCAAAGTGCGGAGATTAACCCCAGTAGGTAGCCCATCAGGTAACCCAATAGGTCAGATCGCTCAAACACCGAGGAATATGATAATTCAAAAGCGTCCAAATCGACCCATGGTATCAATACCTCAACCTCAGTCTCAACAAAAACGAGCTCGAGTCATGTTACCAGTGTCGCGACCTGTCCCTGTTTCGGTCCCTGCAGCTCCAAAAATTATCGATCTAGAAAGCGATTCCGACGAGGCAATAGAAGTGATCGGGGAAGGCACCACATCCCCTGGCAGTAGTAAAACACAGAGAAAAGAAGACTCTGAGATTATGGAAGTTAGAGACAAAACTTTTGAACAGTTGATTCTTGGTCAAAAGGAAGACATTGACCAGGAACTACAGACTCTTAGGAAAAAGTTCAGCACGATTCTATCCGAATCGCCAGACAAAACTCAACGCATCACGCACGGAGGTGCAGCTTTAAAGATGAAACAATTCCAGCAGGTCATGCGAAAAACGTTATACAGATTAGCTCAGATTAATGATAGAGTCGTTAGGGAATATCAAAGTTGGAAGAAACAAAATTCTGTCGATCAAACCGAGAACTCGGAAAGAACGAAGGTCGATTGCCAACCCACGAAAGATCCTGATGTCTCGCTTGAAATGACATGTGTTCGAGACTCGGAATCAGAAGGTGAAGATGAAGATCAAGCGGAAGAAAGTATCCTCGAAGCCAGCAACTTGGAAGCAGATCAACTGGATTGTTACGGCAACTTGACACTCTTTAGAAAAAAGTCCACGGTTGAACAAGGCGTGGGAAGTGATTCGGCGATGAAGGAAGACAAATCTATTCAGGTTTATGATGTTCGTATGCGAGATTATGAAAAGTCTGTGGGCTACTCGCTCCTAATGAAGGCCGAATATGATCCCAAGACTGAAAAGGAGGTCTTGAAACCAGTCGAGGTGCTGAACGAACACTTTGGAAAGTTCCAGGAACAGTACATTTTCCATCTGCAGCATATCGAGGAAAATGGAATTAAGACTATCGAGGATTTGGAAGACCTTCCGGATCCAAACGAGACTCCGCTTAAAGATCTCATCGAAGCAAACTCCTCTTTTATCGCAGAGATGCTGGAGAATATTGCGCCTACGGTAACTAATGGATCAGCTGAGGAAACGGAAATGATAGTCGATGAAACACCTACGGAGAAGGATAAGGTTTTAGAAGAGATTCCTGAAAATGCTCATGCGGATCCGACGGTTGCGACCTCTAAGGCTGTAGAAGAACTAGTAAAAATGGTGACGAAACTTTCGGATGAACTAAAATCGAGCAATAATTCACCGGAGAACAGTACTCTAAGTCCGACGGTTGAAATGACTGATGGGAATGAAAAAACTAGCAAAAAGAATACGAAGGCAAGTAATGAATCGAAAGAAAAGGAAACTGTCCTTGCTGTTAGAACACTTATAGAAGAAGAGAGCAACAGTGATAACGATTTCAGTAAACCGCCAGCACAAACCCAAGCCATGGAAGAAGAGTGTAACTTTCTTAATTAATTTTCGAGACATTTAAGCAGAATTTAATCTGAGGGAGTGGATATACTGAGAACTGGATATTCGCGAATTTAAATCAGAATTTTTTAACCCTTAGTTGACATCTCCCTAGAATTCCGTAGTTGGCATATGGGGTCTGGCTAACTTTTGAGACCTTTTTTGAAGTTCAAGAATTAAACTTTCTTGCAGTATAATTCATTCTACAAAAGCAGTATATATTCATTCTACAAAAAAAAAAATGGTTAAATACGTAAAAAATTTAACTAAAGTTGACCTTCCGTGAAAAAGAATTTTTGAGGTGACAGTGACTCCGGATGCCAACTAAGGATTAACAGTCTTTGAATATTTGTTATGGTACATAAGCAACTATGAATCGGAAACAAATATTCTTTTGTACTTCGACTCGTATCGAGACACCGATGAGTCCTTTTGCACCACTCACGCCTAGCCTCGATTAAGTTCAACCAAAAAATGCTTGCAAATCTAGTTTCTCTTTTGTACGTGTTTCGGGGATTCTCCCCGGTTATTTTAAGCCAAGAATGAAAAACATCGCACTACGCGTTTTTGAAAAAAAAAGATTTTCTCATTTTTAACAAGGAAAAATCTCATTTTTCTTGAAAACGACGCAAAAAATGAATAGCAGTTCATAGTTCAAAATTATTTCTCTTCCTAAAATCTAGACTTTGGTACCCTTCAGAGAATTAATTTCTCGATTATGAGTGGCTCTTAGTCGCCCAAACAGACTAAAATAGCATTTAGTTTACCGAACTTTTAGTTTTTACTTTAGTAGCAATGTGAAGAACATGTTATATGATATTATTAAGATTCCTAAGCTTCAAAGTAAAGAAAAATTGGTTTTTCTTTTTATCTCTAAAATTGAAGACATATCGTGTTTAACGATTAAAAATTTTATTTTTGTCGAAAACAAAACAAAAAAGTTTTGTTTTCGGCTATTAAGATTCCTAAGCTTCAAAGTAAAGAAAAATTGGTTTTTCTTTTTATACTAATTTTTAGTTTTGTGGCTTTGGGGTCCGTAAATGAATAAGGAGACGAAACGTCTGATGGAAATATAAATCTTCTTCATCATTTACGGATCCCAAAGCCACAAAACTAAAAATTAGTATTTTTACTGAGGGTCGCAAAAAGCCACGAACAATTTTTCTTTTTATCTCTAAAATTGAAGACATATCGTGTTTAACGATTAAAAATCTTATTTTCGTCGAAAACAAATCAAAAAAGTTTTGTTTTCGGCTATTAAGATTCCTAAGCTTCAAAGTAAAGAAAAATTGGTTTTTCTTTTTATCTCTAAAATTGAAGAAATATCGTTATTAACGATTAAAAATCTTATTTTTGTCGAAAACAAAGCAAAATAGTTTTGTTTTCGGCTATTAGGATTCCTAAGCTTCAAAGTAAAGATAAATTGGTTTTTCTTTTTATCTCTAAAATTGAAGAAATATCGTTATTAACGATTAAAAATCTTATTTTTGTCGAAAA
>JBAGKK010487675.1:0-16172 GCA_037177015.1 Euceroptres primus
TACGTTTAGAGACACTCGCTTTAAGCCCAAGGCCATTGAGGCAACCCCCGAAGCCGGCCTTAAATCGGGCTTTCAGTTTATTTATTTTACCAATATCATTTATATATATATATATATATATATATATATATATATAAATTTATATATATATATATATGTAACTACGGACTTCGTAGTTATATATTATTAGTCATTGGAAAAAAATGATATTGGTAAAATAATACGAACTTCGTAGTTATATATTATTAGTAATTGGAAAAAAATGATATTAGCAAAATAAATATAATATTTTAACCTCTATAAAGGGTAGTTTTTGAAGCTTAGTGCTAGTATTTTTGGTCTAATTGGGTCAATTTTTTTCCTAAACGTATGGTATTATCAGTTGTATTCCCTGGCAAACAATTATTGTATTTACGAAAATTAACATTAATTAATCATTTTAATCATTTGGGACAGTTTAAGGACCCAGGACCACGTTTTAAAATTATTTTAAAAAGGAAAGAAAAACATGCATTTATTTTTTTACCAACTAGAACAAGCTTAGGGGGTGCGTCATAAAAAAAATTGAGTTTTTTTAGGACACCCTAGTGTACACCGGATCGGTCGAGTTGTCAACCCCTCGGTGTGAGTACTTTAAGAAACTGTTTTTTTTTTAGTTCTAATGAATCTAACTTGAACGATAAAATACAATTTTGAAAAAATTGTTGAAAAAGTTGCTTTTCATTAATACGTTCAGAAATATTCTTCTTTTCCCTTTACAAAGAAGTTTTGCAATTAAAGAAAAACCTGAGAGATTCATGCAGTTGTTCCTAACGAAGAAGTCAAACTATCAATCTGAGCAATAAGGGCACCGAACAAGGGGATGATAAAATTACGCATGACGTTCCGAAAAGTTTCTGATTTGTTTTACACCGGCATGGGTCCCAAGTAAATGGGTAAAAAAAGTAAAACTTTTCTGGCCGTTGAGATTTAGCTGTTTTTCTCGCATGAACCGGCCAAAAGTCTCGCAGGGAAAACGAGAGAGGCGAAAGAGCCAGGAGCGAACCTAGAACGAGATAAAAGAGGTCACCTGACACTCTAAGAAAAATGACAGTAGAGCCAAGATTTATTCGAATAAGAGCGCAGTATAACTTTTTCTGTTCACCACAATTGCATTTTCTTGGAATTATTTTATATTTTACGTGTCCTGTATTTTTAACAGTTTGTAAGCTTCAATATTTTTCAAAGCTTATTTTGGTAAAGAGTTCTTTCTGACTAATTTTAGCAACTGCATTCGTTTCACTTCGAGGTTTTTTTTGTATGTCGTCAATAATTCGGGAAATATGAAATCGGAAAGTGAACAGTGAATTTGAAAAGTTAAATAATTGACCTGCAGGTTCCTTAAAAGCGACTTTCGTTCTGAACCATTTCTCTGCACTTTTGAAAGCCATTTATCCGGGGTTTGAAGAACACGGCGATTCGTCCCTGGCGGCGGAAAAGGAAGTCACGTGCTTTCAAATAAATAAGAGCTCGTGCCCTCGGGTTCGCGGTGCAGGTCGCCATTTTTCGTTTTTTTCCTCTTTTCTAAGCATCTCCCTCTTTTATCGTATACGTGCTACCTTCCGTGTGTACGCGAGTGCATCATTTTTTCCTACTTTCCTTCCGCTCCCTTTCCTTTACAAAACCGACCCTCTAGCCACGACTTTAGTGTGAGAAATAATCGAAAGAGAAAATTAGAGAAAGCATGATGAGACGCAATTTCATGAATCTTTAATTTTTTGGAGGTATACATTTTAAACAAGAGAAAGTAATTTATAAATTCAAATATTTAAAGCTTTTTTTAAAATCTTGGATTACTTTTATTAAAAGGCATCGCAAGCTGCGATGATCTCTTATCTCCCGTTTTTGATAATCCACTTTGAGAATCTTCTGTCGTGTAATTCAAGCTTATCGAAAGACATACATGGTACATAAGTGTAGACAAAGTCACTGACCATATCATGTCGCCCTTAACCCCGAAAAGGGTTAAGTGGCTGTCGTTTGTAACGAAAAAAAAGTCAATGTCTCTTGGAATTTTAATCGACTGGCAAACAACTGCGTCCGGCTTCAACTCAACGCAACGTACGACGTACAACGAATGACGGATGATGGTTTTTATCGGTCAGAGGATGCGGTCCTTATCGAAGTAAAAATGCACAGTAGTTAGCATAAATTTAGATTAGGAAGAGATGAAAAAATTTATTTTGACGTTCTTATTTATTGTATTTTAAATATTTTACAACAAATAAGCGATAGCCCGTTCCTCTCCATTTTTTTTCCTGTGAAGAAGAAACTATTAGAAATTCTATTAAAATGTCTATGCCAAAAACGATTAATCTTATTCTAGACAGATTGGCACGTGAAGATGAGCTCGATAAAGACTCGATCCTAAAGCAATGTGGTTAAATGAGTTTCTAATGCACGTTTCTTGTCAAGTTATTTTTGCGTGCTTGCAGCCTCGGTCGCAATCTCCGCATCTCTTTGTCCTGAATTCGCAGGATATGACGAAGGATGATGGAAAAGGGTGGTGAGAAAATGGGATGAGAGAAGCATGACGCTTTATGTTGGAAAATGTAATCTGATCGATTTTCGAGATTAAGAAAATTTAATTTCACGTCGACTTTGAGAAAAAGAAGATTTCTCGGGAAGAACATCCGTGCACGATGCTGCGATGTGCACGTCTTCCTCTCTTTCAAGATTTAATAAACGTTTATTATATTATATTAAAAAGTGAATACAGAATGTATGCATACGCCTCTCCGATCGACGGATCACTATACCTATTGAAATTCTGACTGAGTTTCAAAAATTATATGACAATTTTTCTTCTATGATACAAAAATTATTGATATAAGTTTTATATGTATAAAATATAAAATTTTATATGATATAACACTTAATTCTATTAAATCCTTTTAAAAAACAATTTAAATTCTGCGAAAAACAAGAAAAATATGAAGTAATTCTTTAGTTCAGTAAAAAAATATTTAGCGTATTTCATTTTTATTTTCATATCAGCGCACTACTGATAAACAATATTTACCAGTTTTTTTTCAAGCATGTTGTCTCAGCAGAGATCACAGTTCAATTTAAGGGAAAATAGGGATTTCTTTTTTGAAAAACAACATTTTCATACGAAAGCTTAAATTTTAGTAACAAATAGAATTATAATATTTCCGTAAATATTATATTTAGCAAGAAAAAGGAAAAAATATCTCAGTTAATCTTTAGATGCCTGCAACTAAACCAGCAACTAAATCATAAACATATTATCAGAGGGTTTATGTCTAGTATTTCCGAAAAATAATTTTAACGATACGTTGAATTTATAATTATGAATTATGAAATATCGAATTTTTAAATTTTCAAAAATCTTTAAAAATATTATATTCCTGTTTAGAATCAAATAAAACACTCCACAAACTATATTTCCAGAATCTTCGGGACTCTCTAGAATTTTCTAAAATCCTTTATGAAATTTTCTGAACTTTTTGACGATCTTTTATAATCTTCTAGAATATTTTATGGGATTTAAACTATTCTAGAAGATTCTAAAACATTCTACATAATCTCTAAAATCCTTTATGAAATCTTCTGAACTTTTTGACAATCTTCTGGGTTTTGAGGGATCTAAAATATTCTAGAAGATTGTAAAAGATTGTCAAAAAGTTCACAAGATTTCATAAAGGGGTTTAGAGATTTTTTAGAATATTTTAGAATATTTCAGAGATTTTCTGATTCTGACAGAATCTTCTAACATGCCCAAGCATTTTCTAAAACTTAAAATCTTTCAGAATCTTTAAAACTCTGACAGAGATATTCAGATTCTTTTAGAGTCTTCTAAAAACTTCTAAAATGTTGAAAAACATCCAAAAATCAATTATAATTTTCAAAAATATTCTACATTGATTCAGATTTCTCAAAAGTCTTTTGAATTCTTCCATAAACTTCTAACATCTTCTAGCCTTCTTCTAGATTTTTTTTATTGAAGACTTTCTAAAATTTACAGAATTTTAAGAAGATTCTGTGGGATTTTACGAGATTTTGGAAGTCTTGTAGATTTCGAAGAATTACAAAAGATTCTGGAAAAACCTAGAAGATATAGTCGGTTATGGAAGAGTTTAGAAGATTCGAAAATTATGGAAAATTTCAGAAAACATTTCGTTCAAGTTTGGTTGCATGAAATTAAAAAATTTATTTTTGGACCTTAATTTATTGATCTTTAACATTGAAAGAGTTTTTGAATATTATAAGTTTCTATTTTCCATCAATTGGAACTTTGAATAAGAAACAAGGGATAAGGAATAAAGTTCTCAAACAAAGGGATGTTAGCGGATTTTGAGAAGAATATAAGGGGAAAAGGGGGAATAGGGGACTGACTGTGATTCCTGTCTCAGACTGATGAAAAATATATTAAAAGAAAATGTAGACTTAAGGTAAATGCACCTATTTGCGTCCGTGTAAGGTTTACGACAGAATTTAAGACCAATAAACAAGTGTAATCCATTCCGATTCTCTAAAAAACTATTACTGACCTAAGAATATATATTATTTTATAGAACAATTTTTTTTTTGACAAATTGATACAAATTGCACCGGAAAATTTGAAAATCACGCAAAAATGTCATTGTACGTCGTTGCGTCCGCCTGATTCGCTTTTTGATGTATTTGCGTCCACCTTGTTGCCCCTATTTGCGTCAGGACGCAAACTGGTACTTGATGCGACAGCAGCATTTTGCGTCCGTTTTGGATGAAACTTGATAATGAATCGTTCGATCGCAAATAGGGATGGAATTTGTAGGACCCTATTTGCGTCCGCTCTTCAAAGGTTATGTTAGACTTGAATTATTCCGATCAAACTTATGTCACTTTATAGATTTTACCGCAGAAAAAAAGCAGTGCATATCAAAAGACTGATATTTTTCACATCACTTACGACAATTTTCAGCATAAATACACTCACAGTTCAATTATTTTGAATACTTTAAACATACTGACGCACCTATGCACATCAGAATATTATTGCCCTGCTTAGAGACTATTGTATGAAATAAACTGACCATTTGTGTGATGAAATTAGATTTTCGAATAGCTTATTGAACTGAATTGCACACGACACTGGACTTACGATCCGCAACAACGACAAAACTGACAGTCAATTTCGGAGTCCGCTCTACTAAGAATTTGCTCTCTGCGTACGAGTGAACACAAATGGCCACTAATAGCGTGCGATATGTAAAATAAAATTCGTGTTATATTTCTAAATTTCGATAAAACACATATTTGAATGGACGTGCATGTAGAGTATTGTTAATAGAATAAAATAAATACTCCTCATGAATGAATAAGTATAAAAATTCATTAAATTTACTATTTTTAATCAGGTTTGGACGCAAATAGGTGCATTTACCTTACTCGTTTTTTAACCCTGAATGACACGAGATAGTCATTTCAGGGGAAGAATCTAGAATATAATTTTCTGGAAGAAAATATAATTTGAAAATCCTTTGGATGTGATTCAAAGAAAATTAGAGAGCTCTACTGGTCATTCAATTATTCGGCACTATCTCTTTTGCTTCTTTTCCCGATTTTACTATAAGATGCAGCGATCTCACGTGCAGCTTCCAGCGGAGGAGTCTAACCTCGTTTCGGTGTCGTAATCTCCCACGGCCTGAATTAAATACAAAGTTGATAAACCCGAAAGAATGTTCGGATTTTACGCTGGAGCGCAAGAGCGAACAAGGAAAGAAAGGCAGTGTAGAAGAAGTTTTGGGGGGAAAAACGGGGGGTGGGGCAGAATGGCAAAGCATTCCGATGCTCGAGCGCGTGAGAGCCTCCCTTGGGGATGCTACCACCATGGCCCACAAACACAGTCACATGCACAAGTAAAATCTGACAAACAGACATCCACATTCACTCTTTCATTCGTACGTGAACACAGAAGAAAACCTACGCAAGCGGATCTACTGGGAAGATAAAAAAATGGCACCAAGGAGAGAGGTCTTTGTTGAACTAAAATAAAGAGAAAAACTTTAACAAAGAAGTCAAGCTTATTTTTTCCTGAATGAACTTTATCGTGTGGTTTCTATTGTGCTTATTAGGTTTTTTTTAAGCTCTCTACAACGGTTCTTCAGAATTTCATTTTGACTTTTTACAAGGTAGTCAAAAATATTGGCATAAATACAATTTACACTATTGGATAGATGGAACTATAAGAATAAATTGTTTTACGTTTTTACCAAAATTTCAAGAACTTATCTTGCATTATTATTCATTTTTTACTATATTAATCTTCATCATTGTGATTAAAAATAAAAAATGAGAAATTTCGAATGAGTGGATAATTAAATCATTTTTTATTCTGCCTAAAAAGAGGAAAAAATAGGAATAGAGATGAAATACCAAAGTAGTATGTTGCTGGAAAGTGGCCTGAGGGTAGAAATGTAGTGTCGCGTGTAAGAGAAGAAGAGATGCATTATTAATCGATCGGAGAATACAGTTGAGGGTGAGAGAATGTCGAATGAAGGGTGCAAAGACTCGCAAAGAGCAAACGGATGGAGTGGTCCTTCATTGAAAATTTAAAAATTTTATAACAACAAGGTTCCTCTCAATAAGTGCTTCAGCACATTAAACTATTATAAATATTTAACTATTTCAAAAGGGTGCAAAATTTATATGTACATGAATAAGGAATTTATTGCCACTTTTAAAGTCAACCCATAACTAGATTCATTAATTTAAAGAAATTTTTAATAAATATTAACCCTTAAACGACACGCCTCCAAATAATTCCATAAAGGACACATTGGGTCTCACTGACCCCACCGACTTAAAATAGCTGTCAGATCAAAAGTGAACGATATTTTTGGTTGAAAAAAATCATGAGTGATTTTGAAACAATAAAAAATAGGAATAAAATATTTCCAAAGCCTCAGTGATAATTTAACTATTCGAAAAAATTACTTTAAAAAAATGTAGAAAATCAGATTTTTTACGAAAAAATTCTTAACTTCATTAATTTTGGGTATTTCGTAATAAAAGTTTCTGGAATATATGTACTCTGCAGAATGCCACACTTTGCATAAAAAATTAGTCTGATATGGAGCATTAAAAAAAAGTTATTTATTTTACCGTGGGGTCACAGTGACCCCAAGTGTCGTTTAATGGTTAAAAATAATATTTAAAGTGAAGTTTAAATTATAAAATTAAATTTTATATAAGAATGTAAGAAAATGATATATTTTTAAGTAAAAAAGGCCAGTTATGGTAAGACACTGCAGTATTGGAAACTTTTAATAAGTTATGAAAAAATATTTTTTATGTTTGTTATGCAGTATAACTTTCTATACCACCTCACAGTGGGGTCAAATAAAAACTTTAAACTTTTATGTTAATGCAAACAGCAAAAAAATGTCGATTTTTACGATTTTCTTTTTTATCTTCTTAAAAATTTTTTTTCTTTGCTCAGTATCGCCTTGTATTTAATGCGCAGGGGTGCATGAAAGAAAAAAAGTTGTTGACTTGTAAAGTTAATTATTGTAAAGAAATTATTTTAACAAATAGTCAATATTATGTATTGTTCGTTTGAATAGTATATTTGTACGTTAAAATTGCTTGCTTTTATCGTCAAGATGAGACTTGATTATGAAAATTTGTTATCCGATATTTTTCCGATATAAACAAATGCCTATTATCGTCATTTAAGGGCAAAAAAGGGTCGTTTTTCTTCTCATTCTGTACAAACTATCTTGTCAATGATATTAATTAAAGAAAATTTGTCATCTGATATTTGTTATCATTTTTTAAACAAATTATGTGAACAAATGCTCATTATCGGTATTTACTAGCAAAAGATATCGTATTTTCTACTAATTGTCTTCAAGATATATTAGCCATGAAGTTCAGTGATCAAAATTTGTCTTATAATATTTGTTTATAATTTTTTTAACAACTTATATAAACAAATGCTTATTGTCGGCATTTACTGGCAAATAAGATCGCTTTTTCTCCTAATTGTCTTCAAATTATACTTTCAATGATATTTAGTGATGAAAATTTATCAGCCAATATTTTTTATGGATTAAGCAAAATTATAAACAAATATCGGAAGAGAAGTTCTGATTGCTGCACATCACTAGCAAGATAGTTTGTAGACAATTAGAAGAAAAAAACGATCCTTTTTTTGCCCACAAATGACGACAATAAGCATTTACTAATATAAATTGTTGAAACAATACATAAAAAATATTTGATGATAAATTTTCATCACTAAACATTATGAACAATATAATTCAAAGACAATTAACAGAAAAAATTATATTTTTTCCCAGTAAATGCAGATAATAAGCATTTGCTTATATAATTTGTTAAATAAATTTTAAAAAAATGTTGGATGACTTTTCTTTAATAATCATCATTGAAAAGATGGTTTGTACAGAATAAGAAAAAAAACAACCTTTCGTTGCCCATAAATGCCGATAATAGGCATTTGTTTAAATAATTTTTTTTAAATATATAAAAATAACGAATGACAAATTTTCTTGATCAAGTCTCATGTTGACGATAAAAGGACGCAATTTGAACGCACAAATATATTTTTCAAACGAACAATCCATAATGTTCGATTTCTTAAAGTAATTTGTTTGTAACAAGTAACTTTACAAGTCAAACATTTTTTTGCTTTCATGCACCTCTGCCATTAAATACAGGTGATACAAGCAAAGAAATTTTATACAAAAGAAAATCGTAAAAATCAACATTTTTTTCGCTATTTGCATTAACATAAAACAGTGTGTCTAGCGATCAGGCCATTTGAAATTCCTGGGTTTTTCCCGGTTTTCATTTTCCCGACCAATTTTAGATTTTCTATTTACAATAACATATATATTATATGTGTTTTCGTTGTATGAAAGGTCCAATTAATAAAAACATCTTTTAGTATTGATAGGCAACATTTCGGACTTTATCAATACCAAGAGATGTTTTTATTAATTGGACCTTTCAGTCGAAAAAAATACATATAAAATTGACAAATGGTCGAAACTGAAGAATATGGATATAAACGTATATATTATCCTAGATAACTTATAATTTCTCACGAAATAAATACATTAGCATTTTTCCCCTATCTTAAACATTAAATTATACTCTTTTTTTACATTTTTGCAAAAATAAAATTTGATGTTCATTTGTATTTTCGAAATTCATTTTTTACCCTTTTCAAATAGCCGTAAATAAAGTGAAAATAAGTAGATTTTACCATTAAATTAAAAAATTCCCGATCTGAAATAAAATTTCCGGGGTTTTTCCGGTTTTCTCTCGATGAAACCAAATTTTCGGGTTTTCCCGATTTCCCGGTCTGCTAGACATCCTGATAAAAGTTTAAATAATCAAAAATTCAAAAATCGGCTCTCATAAATCTCTTAAAAATTGAATGCTGAATTAAAAAAAAATCCAAGATCAGTAAAGAATTACATTCTACAAGTTATTTTGAGCCCCGTTTTTTTTTATTTGACCCCACTATGCACCTGAGTGTCATGAAAATAGGACAAAATTGAAGAATTATTGCATAGACACCTGAAGTCTCAAAAATAGATAGTAAAATCACTATGTAACTTGTAGAATTTTAAAAAATTTAGGTCACTCAGGATAGCTAGACTCCTTAAACTATTTGACTTTTGGATAAACTGTTTAGTTATAAAAAGTCAAAAACCGCTGAGATTGAATGAAAAATAGCAAACACAAATATATTTAAAGTGCGACCGAAATGATGAAAGACTTACCTGAGGCTTTAAAGAAGTGACGGCAAGAATGATGAACGTGACAGGATAAAAAGAACTATGATATATTATGAAGCATTAGTCGAAAACGACGTTACTCAGTTGCGCCTATCTTAGCCTGAAAAGGCTAATAGTGCTGTTAAGTGGTCGACATTTTGCAAGCCTGACCTAAAAGAAAGTACAAGAAATAACGACATTCACCTTTAATATTAACAAGATTGATGTATTCAAGTTCATAAAGTTTTATATAATAAGTTAATAACTTACCTCCTGATATTTTTTAAAGACTTTTTTAAAAACTTTTTTAAAGATTATAAAATGAGTAATAATTTTTAAATTTTAAATTAATTGCTAATGAATTATCTTGTTTCTTATACTGAGGATATTATGTTAATAGTAACAAGGATTACATGGTGTGGCAACGATCAGGTACATTTTACCAAGCCATACATAGTATACGTTGTAGGCCTTGAAAAACTAAAGAAATTTCCCATGCACCTCAAAAACTTCGTTTTTTAGCCAAAAAGCCATAAAGCATGTTGATGGAGCTCTTTCCTTGAAAACATCTTTCAATAGCTTCCATTTCTTGATGGAATCGTTCACCCTGCTCATGACTGAGTTGGCCAAGATTGTCCGGAAAGAAATCCAAATGTGAGTGCAAAAAGTGTATGCAGGACAATGAATTCGAAAGCAAATTGGATGCTGTGGAAAAACGAGCCTGGAAATGTTTCATTTCCTTATGCGAGAATTTCCTTGGTAATTACAAAAGTTCCAACTACGTGAACGTCGTACACAAATTTTTGAATGCCTACAATGAAATGGAGTGCAACATGTCTATATCAAAATCCACTTTTTACACTCACATTTGAATTTCTTTCTGGACAATCTTGGCCAACTCAGTGATGAGCAGGGTGAACGATTCCATCAAGAAATGGAAGCTATTGAAAAACGTTTCCAAAGAAAGAGCTCCATCAACATGCTCTCTGACTACTCGATAAATTGTATAAAAGGAAAAGATCGAGTAAACATTTTTGAGTTTTGAAATTTTTTCGTATTTCTGAAATTACTGTATTACACCCCTTGCCATGCGTCATGAAACTTGAATCTAATTGGTGATGTCGTAAAACACTTTTGGAATATTTCTTTTTGTACTTTTTTTGCGCGTTTTTTAATATATTGTTATAATTGGAACTACATACTTCGCTACAGTCAGTGAAATTTCAACAGGTTTTAAATTAAAATAGCTCGTTGGACGCAGAATTGAACGGACTTTCAAACTATTAAGAGGAAAAAAATCCTGCGAATCAAACAATATCATTAAATCGTGGTAAAAGTTGAAGAAACTTGCGAGAAATGGAAAAATACAGAATCTTTTCGACTGTATCTTCACAATTTTTTATTTGGACAAAATATGCAATACATGATTGAAAAGGTCTGTTTTTCCTCTTTCAAACAAACAAATTCAAAATCGATTGAAAATTTGCGTACTTACGAATTTTTGTATACAGTCACTTCCAAAAAACGGTTTCTTGGCTAAAAACGAGATTTTTGAGGTGTATGGGAAATTTCGACCATACTATTTTCTTTAGTTTTTCAAGGCCTACAACGTATACTATGTCTTGGTAAAAGTGCATTCAATTTTTTTAAATTTTGTAACAGTGTTATTGGTGTAGCATAAAAATAAAAAAGACAGTTTTTAAGACTTTGGCTTACGTTGATTACGCATACATACGTCCAATACATTGAATCAACTTTTTAATAACGACATTGACTTTGAACGTATGTTGGGTTGCTCGCGTCTGTGTTTAACATGCGGCTGGCATAGGATTAGAGGGTCTGCCAATGACAGAGGAAACACATTATGCAGAATGCTTCGGCGGATTATGGTCATCGCAGAATATGACATGACGCGCGAATACTCCTACCTTATTTGCCGTAATGCACGCACATTGTCTTTTAAAGTAGCGTTTCAACTCTCATGAAACGTAAGAACTGCATTAAAAATCTACTCTGCATACCAATTTTTATTTTTAATTTTTAAAGTCGTTTCTTAAAATAAAAAGCCAGAAATTGGAATAGGCTGAAAAAAATGTTATTCTTTAGACCAGGATTCTTTCTGCATACAAAAATAAGTTTCCATGATTTTTGTAAAACGACATCTCCAGTTGGCAGAAAAAAGTTGTCGATGAAAACTTTGAAAAAACATCATAGATGTTTATGATGGTTAAAACAACGTTGAGAGCGGAGCGTGTTTGATCTTGCTTTCATGTTTTTTGTTACTTTGTTGTTTTACTTCAATTTTAAATTTCAAAATTTTACACCTTATCACATTAATCACCATTAATTCTACTTTTACAGTTTTAACAAGTTTAGTTTGTTTTAGAATGCAAGTCCAACAACTTCTTTTTCATGTACACATGACTTTAACTTAATTAGATGTTCCCCTGAAGAGGAAATCATTTAGATTTCGAAACGTTGGGATTTTAAGAACAACAAAAATGGTCCGAATGATGTCGTTGTTTTAACCATCATAAAGACCTATGATGTTTTTTCCCTTTGAAAAAAAATGATTTTTTCGATGTTCAGTAGAAATCCCCCAATTCTTGGAATTTTACTCTACAGGAGTGAGTTCCGCAGCGGCTTTATAATGGTTTATGGACCTTAAAAGGGAAACTTTCTTGGAATATGTTTCAGTATTTGAAAAATCTGCTGATCATCGAGTTTTGATTCCACATGTACTGTCGATTTTTTTCAAGTATATTTATGTCTAGATTTTTTTAATTACAGGGGTACATTAAACATAAATTATCTCCTAGGGAGTAACTTATTAAAATCTGTCAAAAATTCAGAAGGTACTTAAGAAAATCGGAAAACTAAAAAAATTACAAAACTCAACAGTGTTTTGAAACATATTTTTGTCTGCTCTAAATTAATTATACTTCTTTACGGTAATGTGCTACTTTTTCGCATTATATTATTTTTGAATTCCAACATTTTATTTTTAACGCACCCTAATTTGAGTCATAGTTTGTTTTCCTTTGGGTTTAAAAAATTTTCTTTCTCCCTGCGATAAAAATGATTTTTTTCAAAAGAAGATGACACCTTGCCTTTCAACAATATAGATGTTAGTATCACACCCATTGTCTAAGGCTGGGAAGGCATAGTATCTCAGGGACGTTAATGCACGTAAGGGTGGCAACATGGAGCCATTTTGCCCCGTATAAACACTCGAACGTAAATTTGGTCTGAGTGCACGCCTCTTCGTACCAGAATGAAGATTCTGTTGGGTCAAGTACCAATCTTAAGGTTTTAACAGTGGTTCTATCTTATACACTCTCCATTTATATCACAACGTTAACATATAAGTGGAGAAAATTATATGCCCATCAATGTAAACTGTAAGTATTGTCTGATATTACCCCATCAGAATATATTAGGTAAGCGAAACCTTTAAAAACATATACACGATCTGCAGCAATTTTATAATACATGACAACATACATTGGAGTAACTTTGTCACACGATCTGTAATTTCGAATAGTAGCCAACAATTTTTAATTAAATGAAAGGTCACACTGCATAAGAACGTAAGTGCCATCTGTAATAAGATTTATTTTAATAAATGCTTCGATTTTCAATTTAAAACATGTATGAATTATTTTTCAAACGATGTCACATCGAAAACATGTTTTGGACGTCGAAGCTGAATTTCTTCGGTGACTGAGTAAATGAAATAAAATACTAGATCGTATTTTGCAACAGGTTGTTCTGTGTCTGTTTTCTTTCTCCGATTAACCCGTAAATAAAAATCATCAGACGAGCAATAACCAATCTGAACACATTCGTAAATATATTACCGAATACTATCCTGAAATGAGAAAATATTTGCTCTGTACTATGTTTTTTTCATCGATCAGGAGCTGGAATATTTTTCTTTTGATCTCTTATTCTTTCATGGAAAAATTATAGTTGTCCTCATATTCATCAAGAAAATATACGTAATAGTTTCTCTTTAAAAAGAAGATTATCTTGCAAACGATTAATAAAAGGAGAAAAATATATATTATTGTGATGTTAAATAATAATTGTTGTTAACCAAATAAAATCAAGTAATTTATATTACTTTTAAGAAAAATGAAAACATAAGAGAAGCTCGACTTCCGGACACTCTATATAGGGTTCGAAACATAGACAGTATTTTCGAGGCTCATATGAGTACTTATATCCAAAGCACGTTATCATAAGACCCTTTCTTTTCCTGAGGGTTGCCAACCTCATACTTTCTGCTTCTTTATGTTACGGTCAATCCTGAATTTTATTCTTGGCACGTTGTTTCTTCCCTTTCCTCCACTCTTTATTTCTTCTCTGCTGCAGGCCTCTTGCTTTTCGTTTTTTCCGCGAAGCGGACCATATAAGAAGGGATCGAGAGAGCCAGATATCACACGTCTGTCCAAAATATTTTACGATCTCGTGTTCGCGCTTAGAAGATCTCATTCTCTCCTTGAGGGTCGTTTCTTTTTCAACCCCTAATCTTCGACCCGAAAGGCCGTCGCCGTTGGCTTTGCAGATACGAAAAAATCTGCACGAAGAATTCGCCTCTTTCTCCTTACTTAACCCCAGGGCTTCCTTCTGTTGTTTTTCTTCAACTTCATCTTCCTACTTTCTACTCTCGCTTTCTTTCGTATTTATTGATTAAGAAATTATTTATTTTCTTTCATTTGATTTACTTCTTGTGTCATTATTTGTATTTTTGTCTGTGAATCGTACCTTTTTCTTCAATATCTTTACATTTTAATAAGTCATTCTGAAAGGTGTGATAGATAAATCGATTTAAAAAAAAGAAGGGGATTAAAAACTAAATATAGGGGACATTCCATGTCAAAGGCAACAAGTGGGTCATCGATTTCTTTTATTTTTTGTTATTGTATAATATTTGGGGTACTACAGTCAGTCAAATAAGAACGTGTTCGGCAAATTGCGATGAAAACTGTACACTAAAAATAAATCATTGTTATAAATTGAAAGAGAAGAATTTACTGTAAGATGCAATGTGAAAGAAATGGTTTTGTTTCTTTTATACGCTTCGAGACGTACAGATATTTTTTAGTCAATTTTAGACCCAAAATAAGGCCAATTATTTTCAGTTTGCTGCCATTTAAAGCAAAAAATTCAGAAGTTGATGAAAATTAATGGATTTAATCTATACATAAAGCAAGCTTCAAATTAATTACTTGTGGATTAAAATAAAACAACTGGTTTCAAAGATATTGACCAAGGTATAAAATAGTGACATTCGCGATATTCACTTTTTGCATTATTTCAATTTTTCACGATAAATTGTTAGATAAATATGTTGCTGATGCTCACTATTAATTTTCGAAATAATAATTGCTTTCTCTGGAAAATTCTGTTTCCAGTGAGCTACTTATAAAGTTATTTTCACTATTTTTCATGCAGATATCGCATTTAAGGCGCAATAAGATGTGGAAGTTGCATTATCCTGTTTTACAGTAAATAACTTCACAGAAAAAACGAAGGATAAAGTTTACCTCGATTCCGAAGTAAAAATTACTTGCAACAAAAATTAACTTTACAGCATAAATTTTACCTAAATATCGGTTAAATTTTCGTTTGCTTTTTCATGACAACACATGTATTTTGAAAGATATGAAGTTATCTGAATAAAAATTTTTTCCTCTAAAAAATTACCTGCAACAAATTTTATCCACTTAGTTTTTTCTGTGTTCGCAGCCACTGGTTCTTTAAAAGATTTTTAGGTATGATTTTAAGGCTAGTAGTCTAACTTTCCGTTTGAAGATGATGTTGCTTAAACATTTCGTTCTTTGCTTTTTTTAGCTAATAAATTGGACCTCTTTAGAAACAATGAATGGTCAAAAATAATATAACAGGAATTGCGGCATTCTGAACACGTTGCATCTTAGAGAAAATTCTCCTCTTTCATTTATAAGAATGATTTATTTCTAGTGTGCAGTTTTCATCGACTTTTGCCGAACACGCTCTTACTTGACTAACTGTAACTACTAATGTCTAAGGGTTTTACCAAATTTACAATATTTTTGCAGATATTGTTAATTGAAAATTAAAGTTTTGAAAATTAGACCATATTTTAACAATTTTTATCTTGGATAATATTGATCGTACAAAAAAAAATTGGTCGAAATATCAATTTTTATATATTTTTATTTAATAAACTATTTTTATTGTTATTTTTTGACCCCAAAGGACATCGTGAGATTGTAAAATAAAAAATCTGCCCGGCCCCCTTCGGTGGCGAGGGTACATTCTCATCGCGCGCTTCGCTCGCAAGTTTGAGCGCGCCTAGGGCGCGCGGAGTGGCCGTCGCGCTTCGCGCTC
>JBAGKK010487686.1:0-12083 GCA_037177015.1 Euceroptres primus
GCCATTTTTGACGTATATCAAGAGTTGAGATAAGTTGCTCTCTTGACTAGCGACCAGGATAGCCGAACTACCTTAACTTGCTCAGACTTGCTATCTGAAAAATTTGATTTTAAGTCTTGCGTGTGTTTATTTTTTGGAGACAACATCGTACAAATTTTGAGATGAGAACAAATTCGATGAAAAAACAAAATCGGAAGTGTCGGGTGAATACTGAGGTTATTTTCGCGTTATCGAAGCTTTTTTCCAAATCATTCGTTGGGCGTGGGTGGTTTGGCGGGAAACGGCAACAATAGACGATTTCAATCCCCTGGCTTTGTTCCTTTTTCCACAGAAGAATTTTGATCTATTTTCAGGATTCGATAAGTTTTAATGAGACATAATGTTTGTAACCTTTTTGTAAAATTTATTCTGCTGTTTACAAAAGAAAATTATTCCAAAATTATCCCAAAAGAGCGACGTTGACAAATTTTTTTTGTGGCAAAATTTTTGCCTAATAATGGCGTCGTGTATAAATATTTAGGAGGAAAAATGTTTACCAGAGAAATTTCGGTATGGAAAGCGAACTATTCGGAATATTTTGTAACAAACGAAGTTGGAAAATTTGAAAATTTGTTTTTCAAAAGAAATAAGAAGACACGTATTTTACCGTTTTGAGAAAAAATACATTTTCTCGAAGTTATGAGTATTGGAATTTTAAGCTTCTTTTTTTAAAACAACATTTTTCTTTAAACTTTTATAACTTTAGACTCAATTAAGATATTTGAGTTTTCTTTCCTGATTATGGCGAGGTTTATTGGCCTCTTTCAAAATGTGCCAGAAAAGTTTAAAAAATATTGAAAATTTGCAAAATGGCGATGGTTTTTCTGTCAAATTAAAAGACGATTTTCTCAAAAACTCCACCTTGTTTTTTGCCCAAATTTTTTTTGATAAATTGGTACTCATAAGATGAAGAAAATAGATAAGTTTCATGCGGGCTAAACTACTTTTGTAAACAGAGGAATTTTTTAAAAATGAAATCGACTTTCGAATTTTTCTCAGAACTGACGACACATACGAAAAAATATCAACAAAAAAGTTTGATGCTTTAAAAAAGTTCTACGCAAAAGACCTCTTACTCTTTTATGATATCTTGCATCGTTTGTGCGAAAAATTTGAAAATGTGATTTTGTAAAAACAGAAATTGCCCTGGACTCAAAAATGGTTCGGCCAATATAAAACTCGCTGAGTAGTTTCCTTATGTAAACATAAATTTTAAAAAAATATTTGAAAAAATTAAAAAAATAAGTTTTTCAATATAATCGATCTTATTTTTTAAATTGAATTCTGCAAACATAAAATGGCGATTTCATAAAAAAAACTCACCTTTTTAATTTTATCAAATATTTTTTAAAAATTTATGTTTACATCAGGAAAAAAAATTCAAATACTCATAACTTCGCGAAAATGTATTTTTTCTCAAAACGGTAAAATACGTGTCTTCTTATTTCCTTTGAAAAACAACAAATTTCATAGACGATCGATTCTGTAACTTGAAGTTACACTGCCTGCCTGATTTGAAATGGATTCTGTCAGATGAAATTTAAACTTAAATGTGCATTTCTCATTGAAAAAATAACTAAAAATAATGTTTTTTAGCATAATCTTGTACCTTTTTATTATTGTAAATATTTTATTTCATTGTACTTTATTGTATACCTCTCATTTTTTATTATACGTAAAAGCAAAAACTTATAAAAGAAAAAAGTCGGGGAAAATAAAGAACAGTCAGGGAATTTTAAATCTGGGCTTCGCTGGAGACCCTGTGAATATAGAAGTTGTCAAAAAATACTTGATAAACATTTTTTATCCGGCAAGTAACCAACGAATTCATTTTATGTTTCAGATACAAGTGTCGTTCAAGTGAATCGCGATTCAAGTGTAAAATATTATGTAAATTCGTTTCTAAAATTGAATGTTTAGATAAATCTTGTGCTTTGACTGTAAATTTTTGTTCAAATAAGTTAAACAAACGAACGCCAAATTTAATATCAAATAAAAATAAATTTAAAGTCCCGGATCTAAATACAAGTGCTAGTTATCTGAAGTGAAGTTCGTGAGAGATGTTGGAGCTTTTGGCATTAACAATCATCAACACCACGCTGAGGACGAAAAGCTGCAAAGGTTAGTGAATTTTCAAAACAGAATATCTTTATTATCTCTCACCTGTTTGCATTCGGATCGTCGACCCTTAGATCCGAAAAATCGACATTCAAATCGTCCTCGAAGCTCGAGTTTTGGGTAGACAGACTAAACTTATTTGGATCATTTTGAAGCATATTATTTCCATTCGGTTCGGAAGCATTATCATTCCAAGTATCACCCCAATCATCTTCATCTGGTAACCAACTAGTAGTTGGTGGAGCTGTTAAGCCTCCACATTCCATAGACTCAGTATCAATTGTTTCCTCGAGAGACTGAACTCTTAAACAAGTCCAGCTCTCGTTTTGATTCCAGCAATTAGGATTCGTACATGCAAAGATATAAAGAGTTCGATGGTACTTGGAAATTTCTAAAGGTGCATAAATTTGCAGTGCTGGTATTTGATGCACTCCACACAGCCTACATTGTGGGGATGGTATTGTTTTGTCACTGTGCCAATCCTGTAAATTGAAACTTTTTAAAATTCTGAACGCATTTTAGAAATAAAATTAAATTGTTGAATGAAAATATACAGTAGATAATTTACTGAGGTAGTCACAGAATTAAAAATTTATACAGATACTTTTGTAGTTAAAGTTTAGAAATTTTGGTTGCAAATCTAGCAAATATCACATTTCATTTTCATTTGATATATTAATCCAATAAATTAAAAATTAAAACATTTGTTACAAAATTAAACAGAAATTAAGCACGAAAATAATTATTTTAATTATAAAAAGTACATTTTTGGAATAAAAATGGAATTATTTTATAAAATTCTTTAGGGATAAAGGTTCTGAAGATTTTAGGCAGCTTTTGAAATAAAAAGTAGGTTCCTTAAATATACTTAAATTCTCAGAATGGTATTTAATAAATTTGTAGGATTTAAAGGATTGTAATTTGTATGAATTTTAGGACATTGTTTAGACGGTATACATTTGTGATTAACCTTTACATAATAAGCCAAAATTCTTATATTTTCAAAGAAATATTAAATATAACAACAAATTATATTTTACTATAACTTACCGGTTTTCCACCGATTTTATCAGTCGTAAAATTGACGAGACTTCGATTCTTGTCGGTGACATATTCATCCTCGAAACCGAGGTAGACTTTCCTCCTTTTGTCAAGAGCCATTTAAATAATTTAAATTATTCTTATAAGTAGTAAAAAATGGAACGTTCAGTTCTCGATGGAAGACTAGTTAGCAACAATCGACACTTCACTTCTTTTGCAAAAATATCTTGTTTTGCAAATGACAGCTGTGGGGAACGCGCATTTCCAGGTTTGCGTCACGTCACCAGGAGTTCACGCTTGCGCTTTTTCCTTGACTTTATCGATTTTCCGAGCTATAAGCTCGAAATGGGGACAAAACACGGCGAGGGCTTCTCGACCACACAAAGAGATTTATCTTTTTAAAAAGGATCTATTCTTTTTTTATTTGAAATTTTTGAACGACTCGTGGTTAGATTTTTATAGGTTATGTTCCCTCCACGTGCGACTCTGACGTTAATCAGTGACATAATAATACCGGTATCGATCGATTTATCGAAAATTCAATTTGAAAATCTACATAGAAATTAGAATAAGCTCTGAGTTATTATTTATTTTAGATTTTAGACTGTTATATTTGCAAGAATTTATAAGGAATTACTCTGCAAGCTTAATAACTTAATAACGGGAGAAAGGATATAATTGAAATGTCTTTTTAAATCTAAAAATATATTTACAATAAAGATTCATTTCTTTGTTGTAGATCTACAAAGACATTAGAGCTCTCTTCTGTGCCTTTTCCTTGCTTCTTCTTAGTTTCTGCTTCTGTTTTCGTCTATCGGTGGCATCTCTAAATAGCTGAATTCCTTCGTTTTCCTCAATCAAACGACGTGCGTAAAACATGCCGTGAAGATTGAACCCAATGGAATCCTGATTTGTTAAAGGAAAAATATGTTAATCTTCTGTCAGTTTGAAAGCCTTTAAGGAAAAATTCCATCTGCAATGTTTCTAGCTTATACATACCCTCAGTGAAGTAACTTGTTCCATCGCAAGTTTCTTGACAGCTTCCAATATTGGTAAAAGTGTCTGACTTGCCACAATTGGATTGTGGTGCGCTTGAATTAAGCTTAGAGCCAACTTTGCCACTAATTCTGCTTGATACTGCCTCTTCAATAATTTCGGAAGCATTTTCAATATTTCACAAGCTACCGAAAATGGCAAAACTAGTAAAGCTTCCTCCAAATCGCTGCAATGGATATAAAAATTGTATTACACGTATTTTTTGAAACTACTATTATTTATTGAAGATCTTATCTCTCACCTTGCTCGAATTCTTCTTACAGTTTCTAAAAGATAATCTTCCACTGTTTCGCATTGATACATTTGCATTTGTAAAGGCAAAGGAGGCGCAGGATTTGGAGGTACGACTGTCATTAGTTGTTCTTTATATGCTTTCGATACCTCTACGCATTCCATAATTAAATCTGCCTACAAACATAGAATAAAACAATTAATGAAATTCTTCAAAAATTTGTTATTAGAAGTCGAAAACAAATGTTTACCCCTTTTTCACTTGAGACTGTCTTCCTTGAAGGCAAGGGCTGTGTTTTCTGTCCTGGAACAGTGGTAGTTTCTCCTGTTGCCAATTCATTTTCTTGCCTTTCCCTCTCTTCTTCGGCTTCATCTTCCAAAACGAGTGTTTCTGCTGTTCTTTCGTAAAGTCTCACCACTTTGTCTGATCCGCAGGTCGCGACAAAAGTTCCATTTGGTGAGACTGTACAATTCCAAGCCTCGCCAGAATGTCCCTGAAACATGGAAAGATTTCAATAGAAATTTATTTCTCTCTTTAATTCTCCCACCTTTTTATTTTTCTAGAAGAGAATTATTTACCTGGAGGGTAATGATTTTTTGGAAAATGTCCGCATCCCATTCTTTTACTTTTCCATCTTTGCCGCAAGTAAAGAAGTAATGAGTCTTGGGCACAAAAGCCAAACCGGTTACAGAATCGTCGTGAGCAAATATCGACTTATGGCAATCTCCGTGATCCATGCCCCAAATCTTTATGTTGCGATCGGCAGAACCAGTAGCGATTAAAGTCGAATCACTTGAAATATCCATGCAGAGCACGGGAAGTTTGTGGCCGTAGAGAGATATCCAAAACTGAAAATTTAAGTTATTTTTTCAGAAAATTTTCAACTTTCTGAAGATTTACAAGATGTGGTTTAAATTCAAAAGACATAAGATTTGAATTTGGAAACGTTTAAAGTTAAAAGCGTGGAGTTTGTAAATGTATAATTTGAATTATTTTGAAATTTGAAAAATAAACGTAAAAACTGAAAAACATTGCTGTAAACGCCGAATTTTTAGATTTCTTAATTGCATTTAAAATATATGAAATTGTGTTACCTTGAAAGTATCCAAGAAAAATATCTTCACTGTCGAATCAAGTAAAGCAACAGCAACAAATTTATTATTAGGACTGATTCTAACACACAAAACACTTTCCTCCAATTTCAGTGTCCTTAAATGAAGAACAGAGAGTACTTTTGCTTTAGATTCATTGTCAGGATCATCAACAAGTTCGAACTGCCAGAACTTTACTGTTTGATCTCCTCCTCCACTTGCAACTCCTTTCTGTAGAAAGATTTTGAATTAGTTCTCAGAATACTTTAATTTTATTTTAGTTGCTTGATTGAAATCTCAATCTTACCATATCGGGGAACGAAGTAATGCTCCAGAGTTCTTTAGAGTGTGCGGGCACTTCTTCCAAAATGTCGCCAGAAGCGATATCGATAATAAGCATTTTTCCATCTTTCATTCCTACCATTAAATGTCTATCTCCAGGTACGAAAGTCATTGTCAAAGCATATCCACATGCGACTGTTCTTAAACACGCTAGCGTCGGCCTAGAAAATAAAAAACATTTTTTATTTTAGTGAAATTAAAAAAAGATACACTTTATTATTTTGGTCATTAATATATTTGCTAAAGCTCTAAATTCGATTACCTGTTCCACAATTTGATAGAATCTCCGCTCGCAGTGGCCAGAGCCAGATTATCAGAGCTAAAACAAATGGTCCGCACATCTGTGCGATGTCCATGACTAGTTAAAGATCTCAGACAATTTATTCCGGCCTCCTTTTGTGTCACTATTGTTGAGTAAAGTTCAATACTGTTAAAATTTCCAGCGATGCACACCTGCAATTTTGAATCATGCAATATTTCCACTCTTTTTAATTCATTCAATTAATCCTTTTTAACAAAAGGATGCTTGATAGAAATTTTAATCAATTTTCCCGGAAAATTGATAAGTTTCTTACCCTAAGCTCGTTTCCTCTGCCTATTACCAAATCGACTGCTTTAACTTTGTTGCTTTGCTTTAAATTGTTGGCGACTTTAATTTCGATAGCGGGAAGTCGTTTCAATTCGTCTTTTATACTAGCATCTGTAGAAATTGGTTGAGATGTGCCTTCTCTAAAAATGAAATTGGTAATTGAAAGAGGAGTTGGAAATATGAATGTAGATTTGGAATTTAAAATTTAATTACTGTGAGAAATTTCATATTTGAGTTTACTTACAGGGCAGCTTTCTTTCTCGCTTTTTTCAGTCTTTTACCCAATTTTTCTTTCGTTTCTTCCTCAGATAGGATATAAAAAAGCTCTACGGTATTATCAGTTCCATGGCAAGCCAAGACTCTACTTGTAAAGTCCGTGCAAAGAGAAACGAGCCTTCCTTTTCCGGCTCTTGTGATACTGCCGACCTTTTCGCAACGTAAAGGATAATTCTGGAAAAATATTTTTGTTACAATATTGCAGATAGAAATATAATTTACTTGAGACACTGAAAAAAACCTGAAATTCATCAAAATGATGGATAGAATATTAGGTTGAAACTCATATCGTGTTCTTTTTGTTGAAGTATATTAAAAAGATTATCTTATTAGTATATTAATAAAAAAAATTCTCATACCGAATCAGTAACTTCATTATCTTCGATAATAAGATCACTCAAGGTTTCGCTGATGCCAATTTGCGAAGGGTCCACAAAAGATATTTTCCAAACTCGTAATTCGTTATCACTGCAGCCAGTTACCAAGTATTTTCCTTCTTTTACTAACACGAGGCCCCATACCTATATCGAAAGAGAATTTAGTAAATTTAAAAAGAAAAGATTTAATAAAATAAGAACACAATCAGCAAAATCATTGTATAATTTATAGAAGGGTTCAACATTTCTTATTTATACCTCTGATCCGTGACCAACGAGAGTTCTGAAATTGTGTTCAGTGTCGAGGTCCCAAAATTTCACAAACGTATCTTTACTAGAACTGATGAGAATATTGTGATCGTTCATGAAAGATAGTGCAGTGATTATTCCCTTGTGTCCTAGTAATCTGCATATTCCTGACTCTGCCACAACGTCCCATACTATAATATCTGTGTCCTAAAGAAATATTTACTCCATTTTTTTTTACTTCAAACTACTTTTTAAGTTGTGAATCGTAGTTAATAGAAAATTAATTCATAAATATGAGAGACTAGAACTACTAAAGGCAAAGTTTCTTTTTGAATTATGAATAGTTTTTTAATTGTTTTGCAAGCAAAATTAATAGCTTGATTTATGGTTTATGGTTATCCATGACTTGCTTCACTATTAAATAAAAATATCTTATTTCAAATAAATTAGTCAAAGATTCTAGACATACTTTTGAACCAGATGCTAATCGATGACCCAAAGCATCGAAAGTCAATGTAGTAATTTCAGAACGATGTCCCACGAAAATGCTGATGTTCTCTCCAGAACGCAAATCAAATGTTTTTATTGTTCCATCTGCATATCCAACTGCAATATGAGTTTTGTTTGGTGACGCTGCCAGATGCGAGACATCAGAATTTTCACCTGACAATACTTGAGCCTGAAATTTTTTAATTTTTTACGTAGAAAAATGAAGTCATTTTCCTTTTGAAAATTTTTTGAATAACAATAGAGTATCTTATTTAACACAAGTTACTTCTAAATAAAGTATAAGGGATTATTTATAAAAAAAAATGAATGGAAGACTTAAAAAACTAGAGATCATTATATGGGATTTTAAAGAATCTTTAGAATTTTATTTCCATCATAAATAATAACTTGAAAACTAAAAACATTGGTTTGATCACTACATAAAAATATTTGAATTTATTAGGGATTATTGAGCAACATTACAAAATGAAAAGAATAATATTAACCTACCTTTTGTCCAAGTCGAAGATCCCAAATGAACACATGTTCACTTGCTCCAGCAGCAACAAATCTGCCTTCTTGTCCTTCCAATGTAACAAAAACTACATTGCATTTTTGGCTAGCAATTATATTTAAATTACCGGCTGGAACGTATCTTAAATACTGTTTCGTCAAACCCATAATGCTAGCCTCTTTTTCACAATTTTATACAAAAATTTATTGCAAAAATCGTAATAGACATTACTATATAATATTTTGAGAAATCAATTATTAATTTTTAATTGAGACACTACAAAATATTGTGAAAAATGGTGCTAAAAACACTTTTTTTAAACGGAGCAACAAATCTGAAAATATAACAACCACGTGCGTTTACAAACGACTTTGTCATGAATTTAGAAGTTTAGAAGAGGGAATCTAAGGGGTAAATTGTTCAGGAAATTGGGGTCTTGAGACCCTTTCTAACTAGGCATTCTATGTTCCAATATGGCGCAGGAATACAGTCGGATCTCCACCATTTCATATTCCCCGCAACCAGTCTTGATCGTTTGCCCCTACTCTCGAGAAGGCGTTTGCGCAGATAGTTTACAACCCACACATGGATACGTACGTGTGTACGCAAATTCTTGCTGCGCAACTTCCACTTTCTCCTCCGAGCTACGTCCATCTTTTCATACTACTCCCGAAATTATGAAATGGTGGAGATCCGACTGTAACTGCGTGACATAAAAAACCTTGGGCGAGAGTGCCGTGACTGTAACCACTTACACCACTTAACAAATCGTCTGGGTTGCCGTATTTTTGTTGACAAATCGATAGAATTTCTTCAAAACCGAAAACAAAGGAAGTGCCGGTTCGTTGAGTTTTGGCATTTTCTGAATTCGTGGTGTGAAAGAGTGTTTCTAGTATGAATTAAAAAAGGAAACTACAACGGTTAAATCTGCGTGTTTAGGGTCTGGTTCTAATCTAAATTTACAAGTGAGAAAAGCAAATTCCGGGTGTTTTCTCAGTGGTTCTAAATCCTAACCGCGTCTGGTGTTCAAATAGATAAAAGTGCTAATTTTTCTTTCATTTACTGTGCATCACTCATTCTTTATGGGACACACGGCCCGAGACTGGGAAATGGTTCAAGTCAAAGGGGACTTTCATGAAAAATTCAACCTGGAGGGAAAGGATGATTCCCACAACTTGTTGAGCAACATGGTCGACGTTCGCGCTTGTTACAAGCCAAGTGAAAAAGTAAGATTATTTTCTTAAATGTGTTCAAATATTTTTTTGGAATGCGAGAGTGAAGCTGTTTAGACCCTAAGAATTAGCTTTTGTTTAAGTATTGTTTAGGTATTGTTGTTTGTTGCTTTTTAGATTATTAAATTATTATTATTAATGTTCATCGGTTTGGATAGGTTTTAGCATATATCTAAACGCATATATGTATATGTCACGTGCTTTTGCACTTTTTCATATTATTTTATTATTCCTAAGAATATATCATGATTGGTATTAGAATTTATAGTAGCAGGAATGACTTATGTTTCTTTTTTTTACTCTGATGCGCTTTAAATGTTGAATATTTGGTTATTTTTAATAAAATTTTAACAATCCTCTACAAAGAGCATTATGTAAACATTTTCAATCTGAATATTTCATTGAAATTTTCATGAAAATTCTATTTATTCGCCATGAAATTTCAATTGAAGACCGGAACTACTTTCGCCAAAAATATTAAATGCGCTTTAAATGTTGAATATTTAGTTATTTTTAATAAAATTCTAACAATTCTCTACAAAGAGCATTATGTAAACATTTTCAATCTGAATATTTCATTGAAATTTTCATGAAAATTCTATTTATTCGCCATGAAATTTCAATTGAAGACCGGAACTACTTTCGCAAAAAATATTAAATGCGCTTTAAATGTTGAATATTTGGTTATTTTTAGTAAAATTCTAACAATTCTCTACAAAGATCATTATGTAAACATTTTCAATCTGAATATTTCATTGAAATTTTCATGAAAATTCCATTTATTCGCCATGTAATTTCAATTGAAGACCGGAACTACTCTCGCCAAAAATATTGAATACATTTTGTACAAAAATGTCATCAAACTTTAAAGATCAATCTGTTTTTTTTTATATTTAGTTACAAACCCAAATTCCAGCCGACTATTGCCTTTAAAAACTTTTATAAATTATAATATGATATTATATAAAAATATTTTTTAAATCCATAAAAAATTTGAGGTTTTGAGAATTGGTCTTCACTGAGTTTAATTTGTAAATCATTGAAAAAGAGGAGAAATGAAAAGAACTCTGCACATAATACGTTTCAAAATCTATAATATTTCAAATATTTTCAGTAAGCTACACCTTCGTTTATATCAAACACATATAATCTTTTCTCATATTAGTTAAACTAAATTGATCACATGCTTACAAAACTGTAAAAAAAAGAATATCGCAAGGCGAGTCAGAATACGTGAAAGTGCGAGGAACCCGGTTAAAAGAAGTGTGCCACAGTAATTTCTTCCTTTAGCGCCTTTAAACTCAATTTTTAATTAGTTTTAATTAAATTCTCACCTTTTCTATCAATGTAAGCAATAAAGAAAGAAGCTTGAATCTTAAATATGTATCTCATTCTCCCATTCACTCCTCATACAGAAGTTCAAATTGAAGTAAAAGTCGCACCATTTTAAAACAAAAATGAATTAACTGATGTAATTTCATTTTAAAAAATTAATAAATAAAATTGTAATTAGCTTTAGAAATCTTTTAAAATGTAAAATTCTAAGAGAATGCAATTTCTTGAGGAATCTTTATTCTGATGAAAGGGACGTGAAAGATCTATTACGACATTGATTGGCCAACATTCAGCCTAAGTTTATTTGGCAATGCGGTCATTGGCCCTGGGTCAATGGTACATCCAATTCGAAAATTCGTGGAATGCAATTCGTTGTTTGTTCCCGGATTTGAAACTCGATCTCCACGATTCGGCATCCAAAATTAGTCAATTTGATTTCCCAATCAATTTTAATATTTCCTCTCACACAAAATTGGACCTCAAATTCGCCACTGTTGCCTTTTACAACTATAGAAACTGATGTTTTGTAATTCTCGCTCTAGTTTCTATTTTACATATAATCAGTCGTAAACCTGAAAACAATTTAGCTTTTCAGCGAACCCAGTATAAGGAGAGCAAATCAAGGAATCGATGTACAGCAACCTCTCCGAACAAACCGTTCGTTTCGAGAAAATAGAATTTCAAATTACTCTATGCACTCAAGCATACTCATGTATCGTAAACTCTGTAATAATCTGCCTTCCATGCCTGTACTTTTTCAATCTTTTTTCTAAAATTACAGAGTTTCGTCCTTCCATTAGCAATTACTTTAGAAAAAGAACAGAAAATTAGAAGGTGGATATTTGAAACTATTGTTTTTACGAACTTTAGAAAATTGAAAAAATTTGATCTAATTAGAGTTAATAATAAAAAAATTAATTTTTGTTTTAAATTTTATTCAAGTTTCATAAAACATTAAATTAACTTTTCAAAGCTACTTTTTTAGCACAAACTTAAATATTCTTTAAAAAAAGAACAGGAAATTAAAAGGTGGATATTTGAAACTATTGTTTTTACGAACTTTAGAAAATTGAAAAAATTTGATCTAATTAGAGTTAATAATA
>JBAGKK010487696.1:0-16167 GCA_037177015.1 Euceroptres primus
AAATATTAAAAATTAGAGCGCTAGCAAACATATCTTTGGTACCAGTGTGAAGTTTGCACCCGAAACTTCAAATATTATTAACTTTTGCAATTATAACCGACAAACGTCGAAAGTTGACCAACAAACACCGACAAACGCCCGACAAACGATTACAAAAAAAAAAAATTGGATATTTTAAAATTGGATAAAATCGGGGTTCTAACTTCACAGGAGTGAGAAGGAACACATAATGCTTTAAAAACATCTATAATACTATTACCATCATCTAATTTCATAAGTTGAAATCTTGTTAAAGAAACTTCAATATTGTAGTTCGTAAATGTTTCAAAATTTTTTTGATATGTGAAATAGAATTATTTCTAACATATATACATCGTGTAACGATATTAGAAAAAAACAATGGTTACTTTGAGTGTTTAAAATGGATAAATATTATTATTATGTTTTACAAATTATTTTTATTTATTATGAAATTTATCCAAGATTTACTACGAAGTAATGAAATCTAAAAAAAAAACTTTAAAAAAAAAGTAAAAATGCGTTAAGTATGCTATATTGTCTAATTATATTTTTAAATCATAAATCAATTACTAAATCTTTGCTCTTAAAATTACTGAAATCTATAATAATATTGTTAAGCATTTTATACAATGTATTATTTATTTAATTTATTACTTCGATAGCATTAATTATTTATTTAATAAATTATTGTAAGATAAACAACATTAATAGATACATACATAATAGATACATACAACAATTGTAAAATTATATTTTGCACAGATTTATCAACAAATATTTCTATTTCTCAATAACCATCTCTTTTTCAATTAACCAATTTTGTATTACAGTCACTTATAAATATGTTGTTTTTCATGTTCTATTATAAACGTTAATTTAAACCATACTTGGCGAACCCTTTACAAAGTTTGTTGGAATAAAAATGTTTGTTCACATTTTTTACATCATTGAAGTTTATATCACTCTATATTGTCCATAAAATATAAAAAAATTAAAAATATATTTTAAAACGGTTTTGCCTGTGAGATATCATTATTACTTTGAAAACTTTACTGTTTTAGTCACACTTGGATAAATCAGAAAAAAGTATTAACTAATGATTAGTGCTTTGAAAGGGTACGCCAAGTATGGTTTAAATGAACGTTTATAATAGAAAATGAAAAACAACATATTTATAAGTGACTGCAATAAAAAATTGGTTAATCAAAAAAGAGATGGTTATTGAGAAACAGAAATATTTGTTAATAAATCTGGGTAAAATATAATTTTACAATTGTTGTGTGTATCTATTAATGTTGTTTATCATCTTACAATAATTTATTAAATAATTAATGAATGTTACTGAAGTAATAAATTAAATAAATAATACATTGTATAAAATGCTTAACAATATTATTATAGATTTCAGTAATTTTAAGAGCAAAGATTTGGTAATTGATTTATGATTTAAAAATAGAATTAGACAATATAACATACTTAACGCATTTTTACTTTTTTTTAAAAGTTTATTCCTATCTTACAGTTTTCATCAACTTTGGTGAATTAAACTCTTATAGAATATGCTGTATATCTTCTGTCCTCGAAGGGGTGATATTAAATAAGAATATAAATAAATATAAATAGATACGTGAAAAGAAAATCAAGTTCATTGCATTAATGTAAAACTTACATCACTTTCGAGATGAATAATCGTCATCGCGTGCTCATGAGATCAGGACTCGTGTTCCTTTCTTCACATCAAAGGCAATACAACGCAAGACTGAGTATTACGTAATTAAATTTCATTTTGTGAGGTGAGCATAATTCTTGTATAACGTAGACACGGGGAAAGTAGCCAGTGCGTGAAAACAGTAAGCAATATAATTACAACCTGTTATATTTAGCAAGAGTAATTCATCTTTCAAATTCATACTTTTCTTGCTACCTTTCTATAAGCTTTTACGCAGCACGGTAAAGGCGGTACAGTGGATATATCCGCATTAGAGAGACAATAGCACAACGTATTCCATGAAGACCTTTTACAGTCATCAACATTCTTTTACATTCTTTTACATTCTTTTACATGTAATTCCTTCCTCTTTCGCAAGAATGAATGTCTTGTCCGTAACAACCGAATATTAAATTAGGAAAGAGTTACATAGTTTTTATTAGTGATGTGCAAAATGATTCGGATCGGGCCGGGTTGACACAGTAGGATCCTATATTATAGATTCAAAACCATACATCACTACAACACCATATTGTATTAATATTATAAATATTAGATATGGAAGCTAGTGAAAAATACACGCGAAATTACACGTAATTCCGCGAAGATTTTTCTCGTGAATGGCCGCACTGCAAACACCTATTTCACGTGTGTGATTCCGCGAGGATTTCTCAAGTTCATAGGTCCCCCTCAAACATAGTACTCGTATGACGCATGTAATTACATGTATATTTACTGTTCGGACGTTGTATAAATAATTTAATATTTTGAAATTATATTTCTATTTGCTGAATAACTAAAATACTGCCGTTGTTCAGGTTTTTAGATTTCAACCAGGTTTCAAATAATTAAGTGAGTTTTTCCAAAAAGCAATAAAATGTCCCTTTCAAATCTAGATCATAAAGATTCAAGAAGGAACAAGTTTGCACGAGGGCCTAATTACTTTCATGGATCCTCTGAGGTAATCGCCTTCAACTTAGCCGCAGTGCAGCACCTTATGTTTAAAATTATGTTACAAATTTTCATTTGTCTTTGGACCCCTGTGCATCGTTGCCACTTTTCCTATTGCGATGTATTTCAAATCCAACCTTCACTATACAGTGTTGCTTTTAAACCTTGTAACCTCAACCCCCGTGAAAGGTCAGTTGGCTCATTGTCAGAGGTGCGAACTGAAACGAACAAACTTTATGATAGCTCTCTAAATTTTTAATTAATAATTTTTACAAGCCCAACTCTAAATATTTACTTTCGTATCTTTTCACTTTTAGATGTCTTTATAATAAATGTATTTTAAGGCATCTCTAATTTTTATTGAATTTACCCGAATTTTATGAACTTTTTACAAACTTTCTGAAACATACCAACATAGCACACTCATTTAACGCGTGTATTTACAGGCGTCAAATAGGTGTTTGAAGTGCACCTGTTCATTAGAGAAATTATCGCGGAATTACATTCGTAAAATGGTTGTTTACAGTGCAGATATTTTCTGGGGAAATTATCACAGAATTACATGTGTTTTTACACGCCTAAAATAGGTGTTGGCAGTGGAGCCATTCATGGGAAAAATCCTCGTGGAATTATAGGTTCATTTATTATCTGGGAAAGTCGTTGGAAATTTTTTGATTAAACTATTGGCACTTTGCGATATCCTTAAGAACTCACCCCTTCGGAACGAGTGTCTGAAGTTATTTTGTAAAGTCCCTCGTTGGAAAATAATATAACGTATATCTAAAGTGGACGATACAGATTAAATGTAACAGTTTAATCGTAGTAGTCCGTTAATTTGAGGTGGATAGTCGGTAGCGATAAAATGTATGATTTCAATCATAGTACACGAATAGCAATAATTACAGTAATCAATTGAAGCAGAAACAAGAGTGATAACGGATGTTGTTATATTACTTCATATACTAGTGGCAATAAAGTGTAATGATTCAGCATGCGCAGAAAAGATTCAGGTCGCGGCACGCATGAACGCTCACTGTGCGGCAATATTACGAAATGTCTTCCAGCTGTCCGAGCGTTGGACTAGCTGAAATGCTCATTAAAAGTTTCTAAATGCAATATTGTAGTTGATACTAGATATTATGTCATAACATTCAGCCACACTATTATAAACTGAGTTGATTGAAAGAAATGTTAATTTAAACCTAGCTGATCATTCGGGGGTAACTTGTTTTCGACGTATCCTTATGTTATTATCAGTATATAGTATGGAAGAATTCTAATCCAAGATTCCTGCTATTGACATTTACTGACATCTGTAAATATCAAGTGGTTTTATTCCATGCTGAAAGATAATGACCATTGGTGTCTTTTACATATATTTTCCTCAGCAGAAAAAATAAGTCTAGACAAAATGTTCGATGGACGGGGAAATTTTTTGGAGTAGATTTTACCATGCTAGCAAGAAAATGCTTGGACGAGTGACAAATAAGTAATAAGTTATCTAAATTGTGGAAAGTTTAACCATAAAAGTGATAATATTTTTACCACCGAGCACGGTAAACTGGCTTCACGTTCGAGAAAAATAATTATTTCAATCTTACCGTGTTTATGGATTTTAATGCCGATAAAAGGTGAAAGACTGCCCAGAAATATGCATAGATTTTACCATGCTGCACGGGAAATGCGTCGCCGGATGAAGTCAATGCGGCAAGCGAAGTACCCTGCCAGTATTGTAAAATAATCCGTTTAGCAGGGCAGCATTTCTCATAATTTGAAACGGATTTGAAGTTTTAAAAATTTTAATATATTTCGGAAACGGCAAGAGGGGCGTCAAAATGGACAAAATTTTCAACGGAGAGAACATCCTTACGCCCGCCGAATTAATCCCGTATTTTATATTATTATATACTTATTGCACAAACTGCGCTTTCGGTTCTTGCATGGACATGGGGCCGCTCAGTTCCCCCCTTGCTGAGGCGAAACGGTAAAAATTTACCTCAAAATGTTCCCTTTTTTTTGCATGAAACATGTCTAGTTTGTAGTTTAATAAATACCCTATAGCGAATGGTTTACCTTATTTCACATTCATCCGAGTATTCTCATGCCTAGCATGGTAAAATCTACTCCAAACTGTTTCTCTGTGTGGATCTAGCTTGGATTAAAAACTTTCCCTAGACCTTTTACTGGATCCACTCCACATATATTTCTGGATCCACATATTTTTCTGGATCAGTCCTTCACCAAAATATTTTTTAAATAACTGAATGAGAAATTTAAAAAATGTTCTGAATAGCAAAAAAAAAGAAGTTTGCCAAACTATTATAATTCAACTCTTAGTCGTTATCTTTTAGCACGGAACAGGATTACTGGAAGTTTCAAAATCTCAGTAAATATCAATATCAGGAATCTTGGATTAGAATCCCCCCGTATTGTCTACTGTTATCCTTTTTTAGAAAGAAATTGAAGCAAGCAAAAAATTTTTATGGGAAAATTGCAGATCAATATCGTCAGCTCAACACTGCTCACAGGGCAATATGTGAGTAGCTGGCGAAATTTTATGCAAAAAGTCATTGCCATGATTTTCGCTCAAATGGTCAATCACTGATCATGGATTATTTAACTAAAAAAAGTGGCCGTTTAATTAAATGGGCCTGTTTTTGGGCCCAGATGAAGGTCCTGAATTTGGATGGTGTATGCAAATCTCAGGTAACCTGGACTTATGGACCATTCGAATTCAAGAATGGTTTTTGTATTTCCACACGGAAATACAACCATTCGAATTCAAGAATGGTTTTTGTATTTCTACACGGAAATACAATTTGAATAAGTGAACGAGAAAATCAAGAATACGGTACAACGTAGTTACAAACCATAATTTTTACAACTCATCCAGACTCGAACAAAGTTTTTGGCCTTAAAATGTGCAATTTCTTTAATTTAACGTCAATTCAAGTATGCAGCATATTTTTTTATCAGATCCATACTAAGAAAGCACAAATATTATTACAGTATTTAACTTTCGATACAGGAACATAAGACATTTTTATCAGATTCCTCATGGTAATTTTGGCAACACTTTCATCTTTTTAGGCCTACCCGAAAACGGAAGAAAAAAATATATGTATTTCAATACGCCCTAATATGTAATGAAGGTTCAATTAAACAAATTAATTCTTTGCTATAGAATTTCATACCGCGATTTAAGTAGGAAAGTGAATCAATTAGTTAACAAAGTTTTAAACGTCAATTCATTCTTGAAGAAAATTTGATAGATTATCGATAATATTTATCCGAGTCTGTATTAAATATAGGATCACCTCAGATTAACTGTTTCAGTAACGGTTACTTGTTCCGTTTATCATACACACATTAGAGTTAGTCATCAAGATGCTAGAAAATTCTCTATAGCCCAGGAGATACGCAAACCTCGGACTCAATAGAACAAGTTGGGAGGGGTTCTTTCAAGGCAAAAAGGAGGAGGTTGGCAGAGAAAGGTGCAATGCTCCATATTGAAAGGGGGACTCCTCATAGTGTTGACAAACAGCAATCATGGTATTAACATTCTAAAGGAAGCAATCATTATTTCAATTATTATGGTTGTTAATTTTAGAAAGATTAAAAAATACGAATTTTCGTTTTTTAAAGACTAGAGTAAAACAAAAGTGTGGTAGAATAAATACACCAGTGGAAGGACAACAATAATTCTATGTTCGAACACCACTTTCGAAAGTTCACTAATTAACAAAAAACTTATATTTTTTGCAAATTGTCAAAAATTGAATGAAAAGTAAATATCAATATCTTTCATGCGACTCAACTTTTCTAAAAATTATAACAATTTGATTGGCAAACAAAATATTTCATTGACCACTGATACGTGTCCGGAAATCAGATACCCTACGGAAATCGGATACGGTATCCTAAAATTTCTCATTGAAAGTTTTTAAATAGGTAAATCGGATTATTTCACTGAAACGAATACATTTTCTAATTGTAATATTGCTGCATGGCCAAATATAAGATTCATTAATCGGAGGTCGTGAGTGGACTGCATGAAACATATAAGAAAGTGACCGGCTCATCGCACTACTGCGGTTTATGTGCTCAGAACACACAGTGGGGTCAAATAAAAATGACGGGGCTCAAAATAACTTGGAACAATTCTTTACCGACCTTGGATTTTTTAAATATAAAAATTCAGCATTTAATATTTAATAGGTTCCTGAGAGCCAATTTTCGAATTATTGTTTGTTTAAACTTTAATGTTATTACAAACAGCGAAAAAATTTCGATTTTTACGATTTTCTGTTTTATCTTCTTGAAAAAAATTGTTCCTTTGCTCTGTATCACCTGTATTTAATGCGCAAGGGTGCATAAAAAAATTGTTGACTTGTGAAGTTAATTGGTATAAACAAATTATGTTAAAAAATAGTCAATATTATGGATTGTTCGTTTGCAAAGTATATTTGTACGTTGAAATTTCTTGTTTTTATCTTCAAGATGAGAGATAATCATAAAAATTTGTCATCCGATTTTTTAAAAAAATGAAAAAAATTATAAAAACAAATGCCTATTATTAGAATTTATGGGCAAAAAAGGATCGTTTTTTCTTCTTATCATGTAAAAACTGTCTTATCAATGATGTTCATGAAAGAGAATTTGTCATCCGATATTTGTTTATAATTTTTTTAGAAAATTATATAAGTAAATGCTTATTATCCGTATTAGTGATGCCGTTCAAGACGAGGAATGCCAAGGAAAAAATCGAGGAAGCCAAGGAAATCCGAGCAAGGCCTTGATTTTCAAGGAACTTAGACGACTGAAACATAAGGCCTTGTTTATATAAGGCCTTGAAAATCAAGGACTTCCTTGTCCTTGTCTTACATCCTTGAGTTCCTTAGCCAGATATGCACCCCGCAGCGCCAGACCTGACTGTGGCGTTCTCCAAACTTTTCATGTCGATGGTAGCTCGTGGTAGAGTCACCCTGAGCACCCTTTTTTTCTGACAGCAGCGTTCTCCAAACTTTTCATGTCGATGGTAGCTCGTGGAAGAGTCACCCTGAGCACCCTTTTTTTCTATTCCGAGTTGACCGCCTGGAACCCTTGGGTCCCTGGCTTCTATTCATTTGTAAATTATAAAGGGAAAAGAATTGTGAGACTAAAAATATTATTAAAATGCATTGAACTGAAAAAAATTCCGACTAAATACATGGAAAATCACAATTAATCTAGCTTCAAATTTATTTAAATTGTAATTAATTTCAAAACTAATAATTTTTATACTTGTTACAAATTTTAAGTAAATTATTATTTAATTCAAAGGTAATCGAAATATTAAATTAAATCCTAAAGCTTCAAAGTAATTTTGTGAGAAAGGACATTTAGAATTTTCAATGCAAAAGTACAACAATATACATTATTATGTAAATAAAGTTTTAATTTATATATATTTAAATTTCTATTTAAAAAAATAAAATTTAAATTAAATTAAATATAAAATATAAAAATAGTTTATAATTAGTTATAATTAGAATAATATGAAAAGAAAGTTGATGAAAATCGGTTAATATTTTGAGTTGATCCAGCCTATTAAAATTCGATTTAGTAACTTCTTAAAGAATTTTATTTTCTCTCAATTGGCTCTAATTTTCTTACAGTTGATAGGTCGCGCGAAGCAAGAGGCCGCCCGCACGAGTAAAAAAAAAATATTGCTCGGCGATAGAAAAAAAGGAACAATTTTCAAGGACCTAGGATATCAAGGACCTTAAAGGACAAGGATAGTCAAGGATAAAAGACGGGGCGTTATTTTCCTTGTTCCTCGACATTCCTCGCTCGACAGCATCACTAATCCGTATTTACTGGCAAGAATATCGTTTTTTCTGTTAATTGTTTTCAAATTATATTGGCCATGATGTACAGTGATGAAAATTTATCATCCAATATTTTTGATGTATTGTTTAAACAATTTATATGACCAAATGCTTATTATCGGCATTTATGGGCAAAAAAGGTAGTGTTTTCTTCTAATTGTCTACAAACTATCCTGCTAGTGATGTTTAGTAATGAAAATTTCTCTTTCGATATTTGTTTATAATTTCGCTTAACAAATTATACAAACAAATGCCTATTATTGGCATATACTCGCAAAAAAGATAGTTTTTTCGACTAATTGTCATCGAGTTCTCATCGAATTATATTGACCATGATGTTTAGTGATGGAAATTTATCATCCATTATTTTTTGTTAATTTTTTGTATAAACTATATAAAAAATATACAAATTTTTGTTGCTCTGCTACTTGATGACAAAGTTAATTTTTGAGTTTTTCGAGAATTGTGGTCTTCGGATAGCAGATCGATTGGAATTAGAAAAGTTTAATTGATTTTTCCATGAAAATACCTGTAGTAATTATTTTCTAAATAAAATTTGTTTAAAAAATAAGCACACAATATCGGAAGTCAAATTTTCATTAGTAAACATCACTGGCAAGATAGTCAGTAGAAAATTAGAAGAGAAAAACGATATTTATTCGCCCTTAAATGCCGATAATAAGCATTTGGTTACATAAATTGTTCAAACAATACATGAAAAATATTGGATGAAAAATTTTCATCATTAAACATTATGGCCAGTATAATTTGAAGACAGCAGAAACAACGATTTTTTTGACAGTGAATGCCGATAATGAGAATTTGTTTATAAAGATTGTTAAACACAATTATAAACAAATATCAGAAGATAAATTTTCATCAGGAAACTTTATGGCCAATATAATTTGAAGACAGCAGAAAAAGCGATCTTCTTTTGCCAGTAAATGCTGATAATAATAGGCATATAATTTGTTTTTCAAATAATTTGTTTTTAAAATTATAAAAAAATATCACATGACAAATTTTCATGATCAAGTCTCACCTACACGATAAAAGCAAGCAATTTCAATGTGCAAATATACTTTGCAAACGAAAAATCTATAATGTTGACTATTTGTTGAAATAATTTGTTTATAACAATTAACTTCACATGTCAACATTTTTTTTCTTTCATGAACCCCTGCGTATACAGGTGATATTAAGCAAATGAAAAAGTTTTTCAAAAAGGTGAAAAAGAAAATCTTAAAAATCTACATTTTTTCGCTGTTTGCATTAACATAAAAGTTTTAACAAACAACAAATAAAAAAACTGCTCTCATAAATATCTTAAAAATTGAATGCTGAATTTTTTTAAAGAAGAATCCAAGACATGTCGCTTTCATTGTAGGAACTGTTTCCTGGTCACAATGAATATATTCCTTAGACTCTTTTTGCTTAGGAGGGGCTTGTTGGCGTGGACGCAAGCGATGCATCCGTAAAATACCAATGAAAACACATTATTGTTATTACTTGCACATAAATAACAAATTAAAGCAAAATTATAAGTATAAAAAATAAAAATAAATATTTTAATAAATTAAGATTCTGTGAAAAAGATCCCCAATCGCTCGCCTGGGAATCGAACCCAGGTCTCCCGATTGTCGGTCGGTTACTCTGACCATTAAGCTACTAGAGATAGCTTAGTTCGATACAAGAGGCCAAACGGGTGGTCTGGTCACTGCGAGTGTAAAGGCGCCGCATGAACCCAAGGCGAGGTAGAGGCGAACGAAGTCGAGCCAAAAACGAGGCGTTGTAAGCCGAAGCCCAGCTTACTACGCCTCGTCTTCGGCTCGGCTTCGTTCTCCTCCGCCTCGACTTGGGTGCTTGCGATGCCTCACATACAAAAAACACTTTTGTGTCTACCGTTTACAATTGGGAGCACTGTGACTAACTGCTACAATAACAAATGACTAAACCAACGTCACCCAGCACGATATTCACATAGTGAGCATGCAGTGTATTCGGTCACTATACCGATTGCCAGGATACCGTTCAGTATACCCCCCCACCCCCAAGTGTACCAGAACACCCTGGCTTATTGACCTACCCAGTGTACTCGCAGTACCGATCACCATCTCGAGACCGACACCAAAAATTTGCAGCTCTGGCAAAACCAGATGAGCTAATCTGCTCAAACCCGAGGCACCAGTGTTAATCTAAACTATCTAAAGGAATTCGATCACCTGTGACTGGTCGCGACTGAGTACAAGACCCTTCCAATTTCACTCACGTGATTATGAAATTGTCGTTTATCTCATTCGAGATAATAAGATCACTTACTTTAATGTCCTGTCCCTTTCTGAGGCTGTACAATGCAGATCGTTCAACTAGGAGTAGATCTATAGGGAGGCGCCGCCGCAATGACACAGAGAGCCTCGCTGGAGACCGAGCGGTATGCTTTGGTCACCTTAAGCAGGGCAAATCTCTGCGCAGTACTCATGAGCTTCAGATTTGATTCGTTCAACAGACCAGTCCATCCCGACGCCACACAGTGGGGCAAAAAAAACGTCCGTGGAAAAATTAATTTTCAAAAGACAATTATTATCCGCCTTTAACTTTTTTTTTTTAATAAAAGATAACAAAATTTCGCATCGAACTGTCATGTCTGTTTTTTAAATTTTTGTTTATTTTATTTATTTATTTAATAACAAAAATGAAAACAAAATTTTGACTTTTGAAGTATACCGGAGTTTAAAAAATGCTTTGATTTGTTCAAAAATACCTAGAAAACTGAAAGCAACTATCCAAAAAATATCTCCAATAGCAATACAAATGTTAAAAAATTTATTGAATTTGTTATAAACAAATAAGTGAATGAAAATAGTTTCGTGAGTATTGGCGGCGATTCGTCACTTGATTTGATCTAAATTTGAACAATTTATGGAAAAAAAGAGTTTTTTAGTTGAATTAATAAAAGTTAATAAATAATTTGTTATTTTAAAAGCAATTTTTATAAACAAATATCCATATCAGGTACTTTTGATGAAATAAATAAAGTTTTTCCTATGGAATCGATCATATTTCTTGGAAATAAAACCTAAGTATCATATTTGGTCACCAAATAAAAGTTAATAATTGTTTAAACTACTTTAATTAACAAATGCACTATTTGGCTATTTTTGTAGGTACAAACTTGATTTTTTTGATGCAATTAACTGTAAATAACTAACTTCTAAATTTTTAAGAACATTTTGATGACAGTAAACAATTTACTATTGCAAACAACAATTGTTTAAAATAATTTTTTTATCATGTTATGTATTTATAATTAAAATACTGTTTTTTTCACGAAATTAACAGTCAGTTATTTAACAATGATTTTTTGCTATAAATAGATAACATTTTATAATTTTTTAACCAAACTTAATTAACAAATACATTATTTGGATATTTTTCAGCATTTAAACTTGTTGTTTTCGTGTAATCAACAGTTAATAACACATTTTGAAACTTTTTTTGATAGTTCGATAACAATCCACTATTTTTTTTTATTAACAATTTAATTAACGTAGCCATACACGGTATGTAATATAAGATTTTTACAAGTATTTCACAGGTGGGGATATTATTATGAAATCAAACTAATTCTAAGAAAAACACTTTCTGTTTTACTGATATCGTCGAAACTGCATGTGATACACTTACATCCCGAAAAAAATGAATATCGACACTAGAAGCACTAACTTCAAATCGCATCGGTACTCACTTTTTCAGCATTTCCGCCTTTTTGTTTTCACTCTTATGCACTCTCGTTTGCGATCACTCTGATTTAGTATCCCTTAACGTGATTTCAGGATTTAACTTTCTGTATTTCTCATACTGTTACGAATACTTGTACACGCACTCTTACCAACTTCCTAAATTCGTAGACCTATTTTGTAGTCTTTTGGCTTTCTTGCTTTGTTCAGAGCACATTCGTTCTTTCGAACTGTGTGTTTATAGGTTATAATGTTTTCTTCAATCGCGTTTTTTTACAGGTTATATCATTTAATTCAATTCTCAAGTATTTTGACATTTTTTGAAGATGGAGTCTCTCGAAGTTTACAATAGGGAATTGAGCAATGTGCTAATGCATTTGAGTTCTAAATCAGTAGAAAATCTGCTGAATTATTTACAGGAAAAGTATAATCCTTCTAACAATTTACGAGAGTTTGTTCGCGTCAACCTTACACGCTATTTTATTCCCGCATTCTCCAAAAAATGGAAACAATTTTTCTCAGATAAAGAAAAACGTGAGGAAAAGTTTCTAAAGCAAAATAATACCTGGTTAGACTCCAAATTTTCAGCATCATCAGGGGCCTCCTCGTCAAATATTCGGAAAACAAAGAGTTTCGGGGAATGCTCCGAGAAAACCAAGAAAAAAAGGATTGAAGGACTTAAACACTCGATTTCAGCAGACGAAGTTGATTTGTTTACTAATTTACAGGCTTTGGAAAACAAGACTGCGATTGAAATTGTTAAGAAGGGTATTGTAAATGACCCAAAAATTGTTGAATCAGCAGTTCAAACTAAAAATGCAATCCCTTTCACTAATGACGAGGCTCTAGCACTTTTTATTGATTTAAAATTGACAAAAAATTAGTATGAACTGTTAAGGAAACTCTTGAAAGACAAAAATGCAGATATTCTGCCTACTTACAAACAGGTTGTTAATGCAAAAACAAATTGTTCTCCACCAAGTACTGTAATAAGTATAACTGAAACAGGAGCCACTGTTCGACTTCAAGACCTTTTGGTTCATACTGCTGCAGGACTAAGTGAAAGATGTCAAACCAGGAAATGTAAAGCATTTAAAAATGATCTCGAAATATGGCGGTGATGGCATGTCTGGATTTAATCCATACAAGCAACTTTTCGAAGATTCTGAAAATTCATATGAAAGTCTCTTTTTGATGTCTTTGGTTCCTTTTCGTCTTGAATGTTCAAAAGATCCATCATCGTCACTAATTTGGAAAAATCCTCGACCTTGTTCGCCAAAAAATTGTATGCCGATAATGTTTGAGTATGCAAAAGAGCCAAATAAAAAATTTTGCTTGAATTTCCGTTTTTATGTAGAGCACGAACTAATTGGAACAATGACTGATGGAAAAGTATGTCAACATCTTACTGGAACAACATCTGCAGCGAATTGTTCTATCTGTCAAGTAAAACCAAGTCAGATGAATAATTTAACCCGAGACCTGCAAAGAGAGGAAAATAAGGATTCATTTAAATTTGGATTGCAAGTTTTGCATTTATGAATCAGACTTATGAAATGCGTATTAAACATAAGCTATCGTTTACCATTAAAAATCTGGGCATGTAGAGAAGATGAGGACAAAGAAGTTTGCGATACTAGGAAAGACCTCATAAAAAGATAAATTCGTCAACAACTTGGTTTAATTGTAGACACTCCAAAGCAAGATGTGGGCTCTTCTAATAATTGAAACACATCCAGAAAGTTCTTTGAAAACTATGAGACGATTTCTAAAATGACTACCTTCGACGAGGAATTTTATAAAAGTTGTACGTACTATTGCAACTTTTGGTTTGTGTCAAACCAACTGATACAAACATGTTGCGTAAAAATTGTTTGGAAAGAGCAGAATTGTATGTAGAAAGATACAGTTGATACTTCATGCCTGCATTATTGCGTAAGGTTTTAATTCATGGTCCCAACATAATCGACTCCCTTGTTTTCCCAATCAATCAATCATCAGAAGAGGCACAAGAAGCTAAAAATAAAGACTTCAAGAGATGTAGGGAGAACAATACCAGAAAAATAAGTCGTATTGTGACAAATACTGACTTACTGCATTACTTCTCATTCTCTGCTGATCTGTACATAACAAGTTTAAGAACTGATTTCGTAAAGTCAGAAAGACCATTGCTTCCAAAAGCTAGAGCAATGCTTCTAGAAACTACCTAATAGTACTAACTCTGATCATTTTATTAGTACTGACTCCGAGCAGTTTATCGTAGTAGGTTATTTTCAAAATAAACCGATCAATTCCGTTAACCAAAAAAGAAAGTCAAGTAGTATTTAAGTTTCTTTAATAAATCATCAATAGTTATCAACTTATGGCAAAAAATTATTGCTAAGTAATTTTAATTATATTCCACAAGACAAAAAAATTTTAGTTTACAAATGCATCAGCCGAGAAAAATTTGTTTACTACATTATTAATAAAAATAAAAATAGTGGATCCTTATCGAACTATCAAAAAAGTTAAAAAATGTGTTATTAACAGTTGATTACACCAAAAAAACAAGTTTAAATGCTGAGAAATAGCCAAATAATGCATTTGTTAATTAAGTTTGGTTAAACAATTATAAAATGTTATCGATTCATAGCAAAAAATCATTGCTAAATAATTGGCTGTTAATGCCGTTAAAAAAGCGGTATTTTATTTATAAATACATAAAATGATAAAAAATTAGTTTAAACAATTGTTGTTTACAATAATGAATTGTTTACTGTCATCCAAGTGTTCTTAAAAATTTAGAAGTTAGTTATTTACAGTTAATTGCATCGAAAAAATCAAGTTTGTACCTCCAAAAATAGCCAAATAGTGAATTTGTTAATTAAGGTAGTTTAAACAATTATTAACTTTTATTTTGTGACCAAATATGATACTTACGTTTTATTTCCAAGTAATATGGTATATGATCGGTTCGATAGAAAAAACTTTATTTATTCCATCAAAAATACCTGATATGAATATTTGTTCATAAAAATTACTTTTAAAATAACAAATTATCTATTAACTTTTATTAATTCAACCAAAGAACTCTTTTTGTCCATAAATTGTTCAAATTTAGTGCGAATCAAGTGACGAATCGCCACCTTTCCCCACGAAATTATTTTCATTCACTTATTTGTTTATAACAAATTCAATAAACTTTTTAACATTTGCATTGCTATTGGACATCTTTTTTGGATAGTTTTTTTCAGTTTTCTAGGTATTTTTGAACAAATCAAAGCATTTTTAAACTCCGGTATACTTCAAAAGTCAAAATTTCGTTTTTCATTTTTGTTATTTATTAAACAAAAAAATAAATAAAAATTTACAAATCGGACATGACAGTTCGATGCAAAATTTTGTTATCTTTCATCAAAAAAAAAAGTTAAAGTCGGATAATAATTCTCTTCTGAAAATTAATTTTTCCTCGAACGATTTTTTTTGCTTTAGCTCCTAAATCCCAAGTCAACTTTGCCTAACTGAGAAAAGATTTTAGATGTTTTATCTTTAATATATTCACAATTAAACATAATGTTCCAATTCTGGACAATTATGGTCCCTAAATATTTGACACTGTCTTTGATCGCGAATTTAACCTCATCTATTTTATTGATAGGAGGGCGCTTGACAAAATCCGCGTGCCTGTATCTAATATTATTCCTACCACCCCGGTGCCTAGCTCGTGGATTGACATTCTGTTTTAAGAGGATCATCTCAGTTTTGCTTTTGGAGAGAATCAGCTTCGCGAACTTACACCATGCTAGAATCCTATCTATCGATGTTGACGTTGATGACCGAATTAAACTCCGAAATTTTTGAATTATTCTGAGAAACCGATCAGATCTCTCAATCGGTT
>JBAGKK010487707.1:0-16166 GCA_037177015.1 Euceroptres primus
ATATACACTTCGTTCAGCTTCTCTCTTTCTCACAATTTCTTAGATTTTCAATCTTTTTCTCTTTTTCCATTTTGAAGTATATACACGTATACTCTATTAGTTTAAGCAAACTTGCATCTTTTAAAGGAAACAATTTGTTGTGGGTAATTTTTTAGAAGAGTAACTTTTTATTCAAACAACTTCACGTCTTTGGAAATACATGTGTTGTCATGGTAAGACAAAATAAAATTTACAAAATCGGTTTCAAACAAAAACCTCAAAAACCGCTGGTCTAAGTTTTGAGAATGAAATTGCATAAAATTCTTAAAATAAAATTGTTCGGATATTTGGGTAAAATTTTTCCTCAGAAATTATACGTAATTTTTGCTACGGGTAGGTAATTCGTGTCAAATATTATCTTTCGCTTTTTACTGTGGTTTTGAAATTAGGTTCGTATGTCTTTTAGCTGTCATTGGGCAATTGTTAACGAGATATTATCAATACGTCCATTTTACCAATAAGTAAAATTATAATAATTATTTATAAAAATGACAGTTACTGTTCAATGTTGGTTCGTTTTGACTAGAAGCTTTTCAGCATGTGTCTAGAAATAATTTTAGTTGAAAAAAAATTTTTGTGATTATATATCTGATGATAACATTTTTATTATTGTTAATGCTATTATCTTGTAAAAAATTCCCAATGGCAGTAAAAAAACATATGATGGATTTGGATGTGTTTTGAGTCAAATAAAAATAAAGGTATGTCTTGAAGGTATGTCTTCTACTTGTTAATGCAGAAAATCATTTTTCTAAGAAAAGGATTCAGTTTGTGGGTAAAAATAGAACATAAATTTTTACTCACGAACTTTCTTTGTCCCGTTTTCACTTTCAGCTTCACTTTGTCCCGTTTTCAATTTTCCCTCTGATGCATATTACATATCTATCCAGACACTTTTTATAACTCTTCAATCGATTTTTATGAAACTATAAGAAGATTTCTTTGAAATATTAATAACGCAGGTTACGGACTTTTAAAAAATTCAGTGAGTTTTTGGAGACTACTTTAAGAAATCTACAAGTTCGAAAATAAAAGCATCCCTATGGCCCAATATTGTCCCAACCATTTTCGGAATCTATCTGATTTCTTCTGTCCATTTCCTATCTCCTTTCGGTACCTCACACCAACACAACGTACCTCTCGATGGAATTTCCGCGCGATATTGGTTTCCCTCATGGACGAATAACACGAGCGTTGCCATTTTCCTACGCGACAGCATTCTCCATGAAAACACCCTTAGACGAGTTTCACGCAACACAGTCGAATTTTGCAATAACATATTTTTCTTGCAAAATAAGGTTTATGCACATAAAGGTCAAAAACATCACTTACTTTATACGATTTGATTCGTTTTCAATTTTCCACAAATTCTTTCTCATCTTATTTTATTACTACTTTCTGCTTTATGTCAGGAGTTTTATCGTGCTTGAAAATTTATTTTGCGGTTAATAAAAATGTATACCTTTCACCTAAAACTCAAGAAAGCCTTCATATGTTTAATGATATACTATAGGTATCATTCGTCTTGCAAAAAGCATGTTCTTTTCCAGTTAATAAATTTCTTAGCTATTTCTCACTCATTTTCTATTTTTACTAAATAAAGTAGCAATCCTTCTTTCAATTATCTGTCGATAAAATATAAGAAAATGACTTGAGCGACTTCAACAACTAACTTTTTTATGCGCTGAAATAAAGTCGATCTGACTTTATTTCGTGAAAGAAATGCAGTCCTATATATTTTAGCGCGGTTAGCCGTGCATGGGTGATTTATTTGGTAATATTTCGTGTATCGATTTTCTATAAATTGTGAGCTTGCAGAGCTCATGTCGATAATTTAAGCAGTCGTGATGTTTCCTTTTTAACAAGGACGATTTCCAAAACTCAGGCTTTTGAAACAATTTTATATTTTGCAATATCCCAGGTGGAAATTTACAACTGGCTTGGTACCGCGCCAGTACCGCCGGATGGTTGTCGGTACTGGCATATTACCGGATGGCAAACGGCTGGGTACTGTCATTTGTACGAAATTTCACTCGACTGGGACTTAACTGTTAGTACTGGGGCGGTACTAAACCAGTACCGCGCCAAAGCTCGACAAAACTCCTAAATCGGCTTCCAGCCAGCACTTGGACTCAGTACTGGGGCAGTACTGAACCAGTACCGCGCCAACGCTCGGCAAAACTCCCAACTCGGATTCTAGCTAACACTCTCCATACTGGGGCAGTATTAAACCAGTACCGCGTCAACGCTCGGCGCGGTACTAATGATCAGTACTGGCATAGCTCCTCGTTTACAACTGGCGCGGTACATTTCGTTTTATGTCATTCCTTAACTTTAAGGCACTAAATACTTATTAAATTTATCCTCGCAATTAAACTATTAATAAAAATATATGATTTAATGAAGAAAAATAGGAAAACTCTATTGTACTTATTAGATTCTTCGGGTTGTACTTTCATGGAGTTGCTAGTAATTAAATCAAGCTCTAGACTCTTTTAATTCGAAGCAAAAGTTAACTAGCGTTCCAATTCTCTTTTGAGCTTCAGCTCAATTAGAGGAAACAAAGCTGAGATATATTTTCTTTAAAAAACATCAGGAACAGCTGTAAGCTCAAATTGCGCCTCATCAGTAAATGCAATAAATAGTACGAGTTGGCATTTGAATACAAACTCACTGGAAAATGAAGTCTCATTATTTTTCATTCTGTTACTGCATTCAGTTATAAAATGAGATACTAATTTTAATTTCCCACTATCGGACATCAAAAAGTAGCAGGATATAGTATTTTTTTTTAAAGCAAAGTCAATTTTAAGACGACAAAATAAGGTCAAAATCGATATCCGTATGCTTCTATGTCTGGAGCAACAGACCGTGACAAACTCGATAATTTCGCATGCATCGATTGCTTTGCAAGTGAAGCAAATTTCCCTATAAAACTGATGGTTAATAATAATCCATAATTTGCCACGAAATAGGGAGGTATAATATCCGAATCCCTTGAACGTAGAGATGCATAACGAGAATTTCTAAATTTTTTTAAAAATATCGTCAGATGACATTAAAACTTCGAGCATGATACTTATCATAACGAGACGAAACTTTACTCGAACGAGATTCTCGTCCTGGTCTCGTTTTCGAGATTACAGATTTTCGATCTCCATCAAGTTTTGGTCTCAACTGGTTATGTTTCGAGCAAATCTCGTTTTTCCAAAAAATTCTCGCTATGCATCTCTACTTGAACGACTTCATCAACAAGGCCAATTATAAATATTTAATTGAAATAATCTTGTGACTATTAGCATGTTGAGAAACTCGTGACCTAAAATTTATATTAAGTGTACAAGGAATAATTTGCAACAATTATATATATTTTATGCAGAAATGCAGTAAGTGATTGATTATGAAATAATGAATGTGAGAAATATTCGGAACAAAACCACCAATTATTTTCCCAGTCTGCGGTATAACGTAAATTACAGTTTGTGGTGGAGCAACTGGAATATGTGAAATTTATCGAGCTTATCACAAAATCAATGATTCCCTGTTGAAATAAATATATTAAATTCGTTTTTATCTCTGCTTTACTTTTATCTCGAAATTGTAATAAAAAATTTCAAATATTGTATAGTTTTAGGTATTAAATTACTTTAAGTATATTCCTTGCTATTATTCGAGTAAGTAAATTATAGCTTCATTTTTTCTTTCCCGTGGAAATCATTTCTCGTTTTTTTTTCTTCTCGCTGAAATTCAACTGAAATTCAACTCAGTTCGTATATCAGAGGCAGCATTTATTTACGAGGGGCAAATGATCGAACAAATTTCCGGCCTCCAAATTCGTGTAGTCGGTTTGAACCTGTATCACAATCAGCTGAAACAAATCACGCTTCACTGGTCCAGTGAAGATGAGAGAATAGTTGAATTACTAATTGTTCTGCATATATGTCCAACGAGTATTTAAAATTGAGCTCTAATATTTCTAAACTAATTTTTAATTAACAAGAAATTCATAAATGGTATATTGATAAAAAAACTAATAATATATTTAAATCAAGTCATTATTTATGCTAATTCTATTTATTTTAGCAACATTTCTTGTTTCATACAGATATTTCGAAAGGTGACTTGTAGATTGGACATCGACCTGTAATATTACGTCAATTTTGCTATTCTATCACTTCGAAAATCGACGTGTGCGTCGGCTACTTCAATTCGAATTCTTTGAGAGGAAACTTTGAAGCCCTGAGGGACTTGGAGAATAGCGGTTTCTAGGTTTATCGAATTCGAATTTTCTTGGCAAGAAATTGACATTCTGCTCAACTTATACCACTAAGTATATAGGACAATTGCAATTTTACAGTTTTAAAAGTAAATCGATAAGAAATGATTAAGTAACAATGGAAAAAAGGATTGGAATTGGAAAGCATTTTAGAATAATCAAGGTTTCCATAGATATAGTCTCCTGAAGTAGTTGTCCATAAATTCTTGGACCAGGAGAGTCCTTTGTCCAATGTAAGAAAGGAAAAATGAAGGTGAAAAGAAAGAAGGTCTTCTTCCTCCTTACTTTCGGCTATTATTGGATCACCGTGAACTGGCAATATAAAGTGATTCGGACGTGCTCGAGGAAATTCACTCGATTGCAATTTTTTCGTTGGAACTTTAACTTAAAAGTAGAATTTAGTATCTGTTGAAAAATCTACTGTCAGTATATTTGTACTGGGAAAAATCTTTTGAAATTTGAAATCTTTGAAATTTATTCTTAGTGATATCTTTTAGTTATTAAACTCCATGGTTCTTTGCAACCTATGAAGCTGTTACGTCTTTAAAAGGATCATTTTCTCTTTTGGGATAGTTTTATAAAAACTTTGATGCAATGATCAATTATCCCTAGTCTGTGCTCATTAATTATACATTATATCATTATAAGAGTATACACCAGTTTGTGCTCATTAATTATACATTATATCATTATAAGAGATGATAGTTTCTTATTAATGAATTTAAAGTTTATAAATGAAAAATAATTGCCTGAGTTTAGCCATAAACTTTATACGGGTAGGTTTTACAACTTTCTGAGAGTAGAAACCCCCCTTTTTCTACTTTTTCCCCTTTTCAAGAAAAGAGAAGTAAAGTAGCAAGGGAGCAGTAAACCGGTGATTTTTATCGACGATGACGAGTTCTTGATATTCCCGAGGCCTGAATAAAACCAGTAAAGCTTTCGTATAAAATCGTTATGTTTGACTGTAACATAATAACTATTATTTGCATTCATACAACATATTTTCCATATTTTCCACGATTACTCTCAACAAGAAGAATAGCGTTTTTCTAATAATTTAAATCCAATGTTATCATCAATAAAATTATTTTAATTTACATCCATGTCTCTACTTTTTCATCAAGGTTAATCAAGCTTGATTAAAGCCCACTTTAAAGTTAAAACTCTGTTGGAATTTACAATGTTCTGCAGTAATTAAAACTTTTGTAACCACTGTATTTTATTCCTCTGAGGTATGTGCACTTTTTTGTTCAGAAAATCATATATTTTTTTTTCATAATGAGTATGCACGCATACGACATTACTTTAAAATTCTTCGTAATTTTCAGCTGCGTTTTAAAATCCGTACAAAGACGGTATTCAGCCCGATCTCAGAAACTGAAAGGGTCTCACATAAAGAGAAAGTATTACTATGCAACGGGTTGAGGGTTGATCTTTGTCTAAAGAATCGCGAGGTAAACTTTGACTCTGGAAGATACTCTTTTATGCATACTTTCCTGAAAACTGCACGCAATATTAAATTGTGCTACAATGAGTAGCACTTAAATTGTTATTGTGAACTCAAGAAAACAACTTTAATAATTATATATTTTCGTCATTACAAGAGAAGCTTGTATGAGACACTAGTTAGAAATTAATCCTGCACCTTAAAAGTGGAATATTTTCTTTAGTTTATCTTGGTCGAGACTGAAAGTCAGACTTATTGACGTTGATTGAAAAGAACGAGGCAACGTGTCCTTTTCCATGTAGGACGATTCGACGGGCGTAAAATCTGGCACCTGCAAGACAAGACGAATAAAGTTTAGCTTCTGGTAAGTTCTCAGAGTTAGCAGCGTCATCGTGAACGACGAGTTGAGTCGGAAAAGTAGTTTTTTCACATTTTTCAATATAATCCTACTCTTCTCGTGTCACCGATAGCAGGTCGTAGAAAATATTGGAAAATATTTATTCGAAAATTTGCACATTTTACGTTATTTTGATGTTTCTTTGAAATACTCTTGCATTGCAGTATTACACGGAGAAAAGAAAATATCTAAAATTTGTCATTTAAATATAGTGAAAATGCACTCTGAACGCATTTTTCCTGGAATTTAATAAATTTTACCATTTCACATTGCTGTAACTTTTACAGCAAAGTGTTCACGATTTTCTCTGTACAGGTTACAATTTGAAATGATAAAATTGACTAAATTAAAAAAAAATGCGTTCAGATATCTTAACTATTTACCATAAATAGTAATTTTAGCTATTTTCGTTGACTTAAGTATCAACTCTCTTAAGTTACATTTTGCAAAGTTAAATTTTCCTAATATATACAATTCCTTTTCTGCTCTCCTTATTCAAAAACTTTAGAAACATCCATTCGGAATGTATAATTCTGTAAAATCATCCAGCGCCGTTGGGATTCAAAGTTATCTCAAGTATAAATGGACGATGAGTTTCGGGATTCATTGAAATTCTAAAATATGAATCCTTAGACCTTCAGGTCGCATGAGTCTCGTGTTCAACTAGGAATATGTATAATCTTATGAGACATGTGCATAATTATAATTGTGTAATGCAAAATACTTGATAATTACAAAAATCAGAATGATGAATAGGAAGATATTATCATATCTATATTTTTTCTTCTAAATTGCGAATAAAACGGAGCTCACCACCGAAGAAGAAGAAGACAAGTTTTCCAATATCAGAAAAATTCGAGAGAATGTCACTCAACAAGACGCAATCTCTTTCTACGACCTTTCTCACATTGTAAGTACTTTAGCCGGAATGCTTTCCAACCCTTCCTTCCTTTAACTCCTTCCATTCTTTCCGCTCTGTTTCTCCTCCATTTTCTTGATCTCTCACATGGGAAAAAAGAATGGAAAATTGAGACACCTTAGTTGCAGAATCTAAGATAATTTGACTAATTCAAGAAATATTATAGAAAATATACGAATATGATCTTGAGAGAAATCTTATTATAAAAATGAACAATTTTCCTCCCTAGGAGAGTAAGTTTCACGATACTCGTTTTCATGCTGATTGTGAATGCAAATTAAATAAATCTATGCAAGGGGATTACGTTGCATAGATTCATGGCGCGCAAAACCTTTTAAGCTCTTCAAGTTGAAAGAAGTGAACCGATACTGGACTAAATTTCCTATCTATTGTCTTTTTATTCTCCCAGTCTCCTTCATATTCTCTCTTTATATCTCGAAATTTCCATTTACTTTTATTTTCTTCTTTAAGCACCACCGCTGTACCTGTGCAGCTCAAGGAGCAAAAAACTGAATTTTTTCTTATACTTCGATCCCAACTTGTTCGTTTACTCGTTTAACGTAATTGTCCTGGTCTGTTTTTCATTTCTAAAGGAATATTTCAACTTTTTGAGTCAAAAGAAGCAATTCAATATTTTTATACACCAAAATGAAAAAATCTAAAATTGAAAATATGAATCATTAAATAGACCCTGTATGTCTACAAAATATATTTTTTAATAAAATTGCTCCCTACTCTCTAAATCTGAATTAGTAGTTTTTTACTAATGAAATAGTGCTGAATCGTTTACCATTTGCTTTATTAAGCATTTCTGTTTTCTGCTAAAAATTAGTAAAAATGCTTACTAAAGCAATTGGTAACCGATTCGGCACTATTTCATTGGTAGAAAACTACTAATTCAGATTTAGAGAGTACGGAAAAATAAGTCAATTTCACTGCCACTATCATAAAGTGGATCTGAGAAAAAGTGAAGAATCGTGCTCCATGGTGGTATTAGCGGAAAATACAAATTGAGTTTTCTTTGAAAGCTTGTTTTCTGCAATAAAGAAAAATTGTATAGCCTGCAAAAGGTGTATTGTGCTCTCAAGTCTCAACAACGAAAAAGAAGCAACAAGAGGTCGGAGACGGCTTGAGTGAAAACTTAAAGTTTTGATGGCAATTTTTCATTCTCCTACTACGTTACTGTTTCAGACTCCCTTATATACTTATAAAGGAAACAAAAAATTCAAACAACTCCCCCCCCCAAAGATTCCCTTATATACTTATAAAGGAAACAAAAAATTCAACAACTTTCCATTTAAATAGTTAAGATGCACTCTGAATGCATTTTTCATTTAGTAAATTTTATCGCACAGGTTACAATTATTTGAAATGGTAAAATATACTAATGTGACTACTAATTCGTCCTACCTAATGAGTCTGATATCTAAATTAATCGAAGTTGATCACAGAACTAACGTTCCCTAAATGTTCTTCGATTTAGGTTAGTCTTAGAAAAAAACTAATCCATGGACAAAGACAAGCCAAATGAATATGAGATGCAAGATATTTATTGGAGATACAATCAATTTATTTATTTAAATTACAAAATTATGAAACGATGTTGTTTGTGACTCGACTTTCTACTTGACTTCAGTGGTAGTAATCCCTGTTTTCAGATTGGATCTTGTCTCTGATTCCGACCTTGAAATAAAGGAAGCCGTTGAGTTATTGAACTCAAAGAAAGATATGGATAGTAATTTTTAGGAATTGAACTTACCAAAAATGTTTAATTTAGATCCTTTCCTGATGGTATGTTGTGAGAGTCTTTGAGTTTGGACTGTCCTCCTTTTGAGCCCTCTTATTTGGGATGGAATAAACCTGGATTGGCCCAAACTGGTTTTGCTGAATTTATTTTAGACTCTGGATGGAGTGATCTTGACCACAAGTTAGAACCTGGATCAAATTCGGACTGGATTTCCTATTGGTTGTAATCGGTAGTATCGCCTTGGTGGTTCCAGTTGGTTTTGAAGGTTGACTCGCACTTAACTCAAATTAACTCAGTTAAATTCACACTCACAACGACGACTTTACAATCACTGTAGATTCTAAGGTTTCACAAGAGTGTAGAATTCAAAACAAATATTTAGGCAGAACAATGTAACAAAGAATTCTTAGGTAGGGTTTCCGACGCGAGGAAATTCGATGAATTTCAGACTGGCTCTTGGGTCCTAGACCCACTGCTTATCAGTAACGAAATGTTCAAAGTCTCTCGCATCTACCTTAGTTCCAATTTTAGAAATAGTCAAAATTTTGGGCCTTCTGATTGGCTGGGCCTCAGGGGGTCCGACCGCTGATACTTCCTTAGGTGTAATATATGACAAAGGGATGCTCTCTAAATCTGAATCAGTGAGAAGAGTGTCACTAAATCAAATCAGTAAGGATTATCAGTAAAATTCCTTACTGATTTGATTTAGTGACACACTTCTCACTGATTCAGATTTAGAGAGTGTGAACCTTAGATGCTGCTGTATGCTACCGGTTGCTATCTGTCGCGTGCCAGGTAGCACAGAATTAAGGTGAGTGTGACGAGTCACACTCACAAACAAATACAAATATAATGAAATAATACAAATGTATGGTTAATGAAATACAGATTATGCACGTTGATTAGTAAAAATATTTAAAATGATCATAATGCAGCACGTGATACATGGGGTACAGAGCATGCATAATAATAGTATTATTAATAATAATGGTAATAATAATAATGATAATCGTAATAATAAGTCGCGAGAGCGTGGCACTAAATTCCAGGAAAAATGCGTTCAGAGTGCATCTTAATTATATATTTAAATGGTAATTTTAGCTATTTTCTTTTCTCCGTATTATTTGAAATTTAATTCGCAAAAAAATATTTATTTTGTGTTTTAAAATTGTGCACTTATTATGAATTTGAATAAAATTAGTTAGAATTACTTTTTAACAGCAATACTAAACAGCAAGCCGTATGCTCCAGTAATCTGTAATGTCAGTGCATGTTTTGAAGGATTATCTAATTTAATTAAACTTTGCACAGTCACTCCTCGTCTTACACTAATGAGTTTAAATTCACGAAAACTCAAGTGGTGTTATCCAAACTTCGGTACATATGTATTTATTATTTAAGTTATTATATAATAATAGCATGATAATACAATTTGCTTTTAGGTCGTAGCAGTCGACGCAAAATTCAGTTTCTTTATGATTTTCATTTACAGAACGTGAATCGCATATTAAATTTCAAATTTCAACCATTCCAGTACAGTAGTAAAAATATTTACCGCCAGACCAGACAGTACAGTCTGTTACTACTGATGAATCCCTGATGGTCGTTTCTGCTGATTTCCAAGCTGCAGAGAATAATCGTTTGCTCAAAATTTGAAAGTACCGTTTGCAAAATTTAACTGAATATCATTCGAAAATTCAATTAAAACTTTATAGAATCAAATTTAATTTAAATGTTGACTGTGATAATATAATTTAATTTTTATTATTCGAATCACAAAAATTTCACAGAAAAAATCTAAGGGTAAAATTTGTTGCAGATAATTTTTTTGAGGGATAAATTATTATTCAGACTTCATATTTTTCAAAATAAATGTATTGTCATGGAAAAACAAAAGAAAATTTAAACGATATTTGGGTAAAATTTAATCTATGAAGTTAATTTTTTGTTAAGGTAATTTTTACCCGGGAATAGAGGTAAACCTTATCCTTCATTTTTTCTGTGATTATACTAAAGTTCTTTTTATCACATTTATTCAGGGCACTGTGGATAATCTAATATTAAATTTATAAAACACCATTTTGAATCCAAGTGTATGCCGATCTGCAGTTCAGCAATGGCTGAATTCTTCCATAATAAAAAAATTGCAAGCCCATCGTTCCATCCGGTTTTATCGTCGAATCCGATATCTTAAAACGCGATAACTCCAGGGATACGAGATCGATGGGATTTTCCGACAGTTAAATTCCCTAGTGAATAAATAATAAAAAGACATTGATAAGATGTCCTACGATAAGATATTTTCCGTTCTAATAGCGAATGCATTTTCTATTGTCAGCAAAGTGGTTATAGTAACTAAACTTCCGTTTCAAATTTAAACTTTACTGCTCTTATTCATAACTCAAATAAAATATAGTACCGTCAAATGGGGCAACTTCGGACATTTGGAGTAATTTCGGGCAGTCCTAGATTCATCGCTTAAATTACTCAAAGTGGTTTTAATTAGGATCTGGAACCAGTTAAGGCTTCAAATGATTCCATATTCTAGTTGAAACCGTTCTGAGTAATTTAAAATATCAATTTAGGGCTGTCCGAAATTACCATACCCCAAATGTCCGAAGTTGCCCCGTTTGACGGTACTCAAGGAAAGAGGTTTATATAATGGAATAAAAAAAGAGCAAGTTCTATTGTCAAAGAAATGATAAAATTTGCATTTAAATAAAAAACCACTGTCTAATAAACATTTAATTAAGATGAAAACTGATGTATTCGGATCCCCGCTCGTAGAAGTAATCGTAAATTGTTAATGTCTCCGCACGTGGCACTATGAGTTAAATTGCACACGCGAATTATCAAGGCATATAGAAACTTTGCTGTCGTATATGCATATAATACAATAGTTTCATATAAACTCTAGTGAGTTCTATGACACTCTCACAGTTGCAGCTTATTCGACAGGCATGCATGCACGATATGCTTATGGCTTAAGCTAAATGGGTAATTTAATTCTCATTTCATCTCAGTTTATTAAAAGATTAAACTGCTGGTGGCATATACTACACAAAACATATAGGCTGATTTTCCTTATATAATACTGGAGAAAAAGGATTTGTTTACAAATTTTGATTCCAAGTAAATTGAAGAACATTATTTTAATCTGCAGCGATATTATTTAGATCTGAAAAGTGGATTATTATCCTATTATCACAGTCTTTTGCTTTTCCATTTATCATTTTGCTGCAGATTAAAATAATACCCAGGAATTTTCTGTGACTGCATGTTATATTCAGCAGTTATGTAGTATAAAGATTCTTTTCGAGAGTGACATACACAAATACCAAAAAGGTTACCCCTTTTAGCTAGTGGAAGTGTAAGCTTAGGTCTTATATAGACTCAGAGAACTGACTGTAAATCGTCCAAGAACCACTTGGAATGCTGCCAAACACCTCAAGAGAAGATTTAGGTACAACTTTCACGTTACATGACAGGGTCGTGAAAAGTAGAAGAAGGTTTATGACTTTATGAGCAGCTCATACCTGTCAACTGTGCTTTGAACAAGAAATTCGAATATTTCGCTCGAAAAAAAAACATACTACATGATAAATTTCTTAGATTCTATGTATTTTCTACCAATTATATTTTTTCTATGTTTTTTTCTGTTTTTTAAATGTTTTTTCTATGATTTTTTCTATGTTTCCTTGACATTTTTTCACTGGTTTACTGAATTCACTAACTCAATTATTACAAATTCCGATGAATCAGTCTTTAATAAAAATAATTGTAATTAAGAGCTTAATAAGCAACCTAATATTCTGCAACAGCAACGATATCAGCTAATTAATGCATCCCCTAAGCCTCACTGTACCCTGATGTATATATGTTAACTATGTATATATGTTCCCTTCGAGAACGTAATGGCTCTTGCGGATACCGCAGTTTTAGAAAATTGCACGAGCGACAACTCAAAGTTACGAGTGTCCTTAAGCAATGCGAGCAATTGTGGAAACTCGAAGAAAAGAATAAAGTCCTCAAGGGCTGGATTTATGCATACATTTCAAAATGAAAATGGAATACCGCTTGAAAACGCTCACTCAGTCCCTCGAGGGAACAGAAAACATTAAAAATCATAGGCTTTCATTAAATAAAAACACTCTTGGGCATGTTGATAAATTTACAAGAAATCTCAGTTATGTATCTCAAATCTTGAATTTTAATATTCAAAGTCTTAATGAAATTGATTAAAAAAACAAATAGAAACTAGACTCGAAAAACTGTTGAAAGTACATTGACTTATTTGTACAAAAATTTCCGTAACTCGCAGATTAACTTATTTGCCGATTTTCGAAAATGGTAAAAAAGTAGAGTAGATGAGCAGATCTAATTAATCGAATGAAATCGAATTTTCCAGTGGAAAGAGAGAGAGAGAGAGAGAGAGAGAGAGAGAGAGAGAGAGATGAACGTAGGGTCGACGCAGATTGTAGAGATGCAGGGAGCATCATTTAATTTGTATTTAAATTGAGTCTCTCTACTTCACTGCGGCACTCGCAATCCTCTCGAACTGTCTGGAAACTTTACCCACGAGAAATTCATCGATTTTTCCTAAATTACCTGCACTGAGATAGGAATTTCTTTTTTTTCACAAATCATTTTTTGGCATCTGAATCTCCATAGTAATCAAATCATGTAATAAAATCATAATTTGTACATGTGAAGGTCCAGATTTTTTAAATATCTGCTCTGTTTTATATTTGCCCTAAAAATAAAATAATAAAATAAAAAAATGTCAGAATTTTGAATTAATGAATTTTGTGAAATAAATTGAATAAATTTCTGCTCAAATTTCTCATAGAGATGTTATATTATTCATTTATTTCAAATTTTATATATTTTACCTTCTTGAATTGAATAATCCTTATAATTGAATAATTCCCTAGTGAAATATCTCGCTTAATTACAATGCTGAAGTCAAACTTCAAACAAAGTGGAATTCCTTAAATTCTTGAACGTCTCTAGAAATATTTCAAACAGACTTTTATTACTGAGTTTTGCTCCTTTTTGCTAGATTAAAAAAACAAAGACACTTTCTCTATAATTATTTGCAATTTGAATTACCATTTTAGAAATTCTCTATTTTAAATAGGTATATAGTTTTTGTGACAAATGTTATACGTCTCGTGTAATATTGAGATATCGTTATATCGTAATACCGAGAAGTTAATTTTAAACGTAATTCCTCCAGTTTTCTGATATAGTGAACAAGGCTAAAATAATCAATAATTTGCACAAAAATATCTCGTTAAACTTTAACCTACATCTCAGAAAATTATATACACTTTGTGCATTTCAACGGATAGTTGCGAGTGAGCTCGTAAACGATAAATATTCCGCACAGTGAAGAGTCGCTTTACGCCGCAATTTTGGTTAGCAACGTAGTAAAGTCATAAATATTTATGCCCACCGTCAACGAAACTACCAACTTTGGTGTTAAAATGAACGAAGAGCATGTGATACATAAATGTAACCAAGGCTTGGTATCTTGGTCAGTTAACTCTATTGCAAATTTAAATTTGTACACAAAACAGAAACGACCCAAATTTTCTTTTTTCTATTCGATCACGGAGAAAAAAAATCTATTAAATTAAGAGAATCGCCTGTTAAAATAGGGACATCAGAGTTTTTTTGTTATATTTACAGAAATTTCTGTTAAAGTTATGATGATCAGTAAATTGAACAGATATTTCTGTAGAATTAATAGAAATTACTGTAAGGTTAACATTTTTTTAGAAACAATTCCATTAACCTACAGATATTTCTAACGTAGTTATTTCAACTAGAAACATTTATTTTGGTCATACGGTCATGAAACAACTAAAACTAATTCTGGATGTTTGGAATCATTTAATTGTCAATCTTTGTAGATGCATCCTACGTACGTTTCAACCCAAATGTGGATCTTTCTCAAGGTGAAAAAACATAACTTATGTCGAAATTAAAGAAATAAATATAAAAACGTTTAAAAAGTATAATTAAGTCGAAGAACGTATAAATGTATCTGTAGTTGTAATAAAGAAACACATTAAATTCGTTGAATTATAACGATGTTAAAATTTTGTGTCAGTATTATTTATACAATAAAAGGTCATTTCGTTAAATTTTCCACGTATAAAACATTTTGTAGAAATAAGAATTAATTAAAAATTGTAAAATTGAAACCGAGAAAGATTTGAAGAAACTTCAATATAACAAATTAACTACATTTTTAATTACAAACTTCTTCGCTTGTGTATATTTTTTTCCCGAGCTAAAATTTTTATATTTTTAAATTCAAAGTCAAAATAATGGTCAAATTTCCAACAGTGTTGTGAAAAACCTGTGTTTTGATTACCTAATTTACAATCTGTTTTATGTTCTCTAATTCGAGTTTTAAGCCTCCGGCCAGTTTCACCAATTTAAACCTTATTACAATTTTTACATTTGATGAGATATACTATACCAGATAAGTTTTCTATAGTATCTTTATCTTTTTTTTTCTTAAGCAGGAAATCTATTAAATGTATTGTTCTTAGTAAAATAAACATTATTATTAAATTTCTTTACCGACCTTTTTAAGCGTTCAGATAGAACCTCGATATAAGTCAAAGAGAGTTTTAGATCAGTTTTTTTATAAGTTTCAATCCATTTGTTTTTTTTTAGAAGTACTATTATATATTTCGTGAATTCTTTCTTTAATAATGCTATTGATTAATGAAAGTGGATAATTATTTTGCAATAAGGTTATTTTAAGTTGATTTAAGTTTTCTTTTATAAATTTAATATCACTCAATTTAACACATCTATCTATTAGACCTTTTATTAAGCCAACTTTTTGACAAAATAAATTATGAGAATTATAATTAAGATAAGAACTAGCCTTTCTTACCGCACATTCTAAACTGTCTTTACTTCTAATATGACGTAGTATATGTTTGTCCGTACAAAATACGTTATCAATTTGTAATTAAAAATGTAGTTAATTTGTTATATTGAAGCCTCTTCAAATCTTTCATGGTTTCAATTTTACAATTTTAAATTAATTCTTATTTCTACAAAATGTTTTATACGTGGAAAATTCTACGAAATGACCTTTTATTGGATAAATAATATTTACTGTAAAATTTTAACATCGTTATAATTCAACGAATTTAATATGTTTCTTTATCACAGTATGTTTGTTCACCTTGAGAAAGACCCACATTTGGGTTGAAACGTACGTAGGATGTATCTGCAAAGATTGACAATTAAATGATTCCAAACATCCAGAATTCGTTTTAGTTGTTTCATGACCGTATGACCAAAATAAAT
>JBAGKK010487717.1:0-16164 GCA_037177015.1 Euceroptres primus
GAGGTTTCGGAAGCTTCTGGTCACTATTCATAAGAATAATATGAAAAAATCCCATTTCCAAGAATAGTGCGTTTTTTTAATATTAATTAATGTGACTTGACGCACGAATAAATCTGTCAATTTTTCATGGAAATGCCCTATTTCAAGTATAATTACAATTTCTACTATGTAATTATTAATTATTTAGAATATAATTAGAATTTTCTTTTGTGTTTATTAATTATTTTGAGTACAATTACAATTTTTACTTTGTAATTATTAATTATTTATATTATAATTACAATTTTATATTGTAATTATTAATTATTTTGAATATAATTTCAATTCTTCTTTTTTAATTATTAATTATTTTTAATATAATTACAATTTTTCTATTTAATTATTAATTACTCTAGTAATGTAATTACAACTGTAATTAATTAGTTGCAACCCTGTTCGAAATACAATCCGTTCTAAGGAGAATAAAACGCATTTTGAAGGTTATAATTTGTTCCAAGGTTTCAAAAACTGCTAAAAACTACATTTAAGTAATATATTTTCTTCTCCTAATGACATAATGAAATAATTAACTTACCAAATAAATAAACTTCATCACAAAAATATATTGAAATACACCTAGCTCATAGACGTATCACAGCTCATAAAGCGAGGCCGCAAATTATTATTAATCTTTTCCTCCAAATTTCTCCATGACAAAATGCATTAAATATTCCATTCCTTAACAATTTTAAGTATTTCAGAATAGAACAATGTTAATAGGATGCTTTTTTTATTAAACAATCATGAGGCACAAGGTTCATCTATTTGTTTTCCACCCTGATTTTACATTCTGTGATGTGCGATTACAGGACGTGTAATGTCAAACAACAACAAAATATTGACTGTACTTGTTTAAAAGATTAAATTGAAAAGTCCTTTGGCAGGATTATTCTCTATTACTCCCTTTAAAGATGTGTTAGTTTTCATTTGAAATATTTTCCCGAAAAGTGTCTCATATAAATGGAGCGTGTATAAAAATACGCAAAAGTTTAACACGTTTTATGTTAGATTAAAGGCAAATCTTTTAACTTTTACCATTGATTCATACACATATGTGATATTTAGAGTTATTTATTAAAGAATTGCATTAATATTGGTTGAAATAACAAAAAAAATCCTCAAAAACTCATCATATTGTCATCGCACGTTCGAGGAAAAAGGGGAAAACTTTTCAATTTAAAATTCTCTTGTCTTTAAGTGTGATAAAATAAAAATCTATATGAAAAAATAATATTTTTTAAACAAAATTTTAAAAGATAACAGATAGAATTTATATTTTATTATCCTTGGTTTCGAAAATCCTCCTCAAACTTAGCAACTTGAAAGTGGAGTACGATGAAAAGGCATTTTTTCAAGTATTTAATGCTTGTTTAATATATTTTTCAGGTAAAATAATCTGTATTGCTCTTATGCTTTTGGTTCATGTTATCAAAACGAATAAGTTTACCAAATTTTAAACAATTCAATAAATTTTCGCAAAGATATTACACGGAGAAGCAAAAGTGACCTTTATATGGTGAATTACCCATTTATATTATTTATATTAATATTTTTTTAATTTACCTTATTTATACCTTATTTTTAAAAGAAAGTAGTTCTCAAGGTATCGAACCTTATTTAATGCTTTGAACTGTCTGCGATTCTCCAGTTCGTTAAGCATTGTAGAAATGCTTTCGTACATTCCACGTACGATCTAAACAAGAAGCGGGACGACATTATCTTGAAATTGAAACTACTTCTCACGTCCACTCGCTTTTAAACTCAATTTTCAAAAAACGATTCAACTTCTGTTGCTGCTTGCTTCTTAAATTTGAAATCCAGGAAATGAATGAAAGATACCAAATTTTAAGCCTTTTAAGTTTTAAGCCTTTAAGAATAAAAAAAATTACAACCTAAAAATTTTATTGAAAATTATAGTTGAAGTTTTTCAATTTGAAGATCCTTCGTATTCAGTTTGCATGGAATCGATACATTTTTCACGATTATTATTTTTTTTTATTAAACAAAAGCTCATAATATTGATGATTATCGACCGAGAGAATCAAATTATAAGAAGCGAATCCCTCTTTTTTCGCCAACCATATTGATTCGTTTAACTGGGTCGTCGTTTATGTGCTGTAACACATATATGTATACGCGATCTTTAGATAGCCTTGCCAAATCAGCAACGGGATTAAAATCTTCATGAGAAGCGATTACGTGTCGGCATTTCGAATTTCTATCTTTAAACACAATTAACTTTGCATTATTAAAATTCTAACTCGACTCGAATTAACAGGTCGATGCTCAGGTCATTGTTCACAGGAGCTAAAAATTCCCAGTCCTCAAATCAAATCAATAAACCTCTCGCTAATTAATTAGGTGGCTGGAAAATTACCACGGTAATAGCTACGTTAAATTAAACCTACCTCCAATGTGGGTCGAAATTTACAAAATTAAAGATAACAGAATTGTTTGAATTAGTAAGTTCATGAAACCATGTAAGTAATTCTCTTTTATTAACTAATTTGCTTCTGTTAATTGCATTGCACTAAATTTCTGCATTTTGCAGTTTCATATTTATTTAATTAATTATGTATATTTATACTGAAGTTTTTTTTCGGAATTTGCAATTTATAATTTTTGAACGGAGGTCAATATTATATCGAGCAATGAAATTATTAATTTAAATAAATTTAAATGAGGATAAGCATGGATAAGCTGCCCGCGACTGGATCTGGTTGAGATTTTTATAGCAAGTTGCCATTCATGGGAGATTCAATTTCCAAAAAGATTATATCTGAAAAAAAGTTTTTATGGGAGTTATGGGGCACACTGGGAGGAAATGCATTTTTTTTCGTTCAAAAAAGTCTACAGCCTTCAATTTTGCCCTGATTTGCAATTATTTTTTTAAAATTAAAGTGCGCTAAATATATAATTAAAAATACGGGTAAAAAAATTTTGAACATTTCTTTTACCCATATTTTTGCGGATTTTTTCAAAAAATTACGTAAGTGTTTTATAACATTATTGCATTAAAACCCATATCATATATTTTTTTCATCAAAATCGGTTCAGCCGTTCTCCAGAAAAAATTATTTTCGGTTTTCCTTCTTACCCCCATAACTCCCATAAGAAAATTGAGACATCCGAGTCGTAAATGCAGTACGAGAAGATCAACATTTATATTATTATTTAGCAAGGAAAATGATCCAAAAAATTTTCATGGCTGACTTTTCTGAAGCTTTCTCCTTTTCAAAAGGCAAAATTTCAGGTTGAAAAAATGTAGGTCTCGCAATTTAGATTTTTTATTGAGAAACTTTAAAAAATGCAGTAAGTCCGTAACCTTATACAGTTAAAAAGTCCAAAAGACATACTGAATTTTAAGGCTAATTAAAAAAATTATTATAATTTCATAAAAATGTATAACAATTTTATATAAATGTAGGTTTGAATTATAATTCAATTTTTTAAAGTAGCTCCAAATTTTAGTATGTCTTAGGATATAAAAATATTTGTTTGATTCAAACACAGTTTGTTGGAACCAAAAAAATTATATCCTTGATATGGGGTCAAACAAATGTTGGTATGATTCAAACAAATTCTTTATTTGTTCTTATTTATATGATTTCAATAAATTTATATTTAGATCAAATAAATCTCTTGTTTTTTGTTTAAATTAAATAATGTTCTTGTTTGCTTTAAACATTTTTTGTTTTAAATGAAATAAAGATTTTGTTTCTTAAACTTTATTCAATTTTATAAATAATTTTAAAAACTTTTCAATTTTGTGATTAAGAGATGTTGAATTTTAATTGAAAATTATAGAAAACACACTTTCAACAAGTGTAAGAAGATACCACTTCTTTTAGACTGATGCGCGGGATGCGTAACGACGACGCACAGTGGGATAAAATTACTTTTTTAGTTCAAAATAACGTACAGCCCACAAATATTGACCGATTTGGACATAAACTATTTGAAAAAAAAGCTGATAAAATTTTCCGGAGAGTTGTTAAGCCTTATTTTTTATTTAGTTTTTCAATTTTTTTAATAAATAAATAAATATGACGAAAAAAATGGCTACTTTTTCTATTTGACTTTCCCGGTGCTCGTCAATAATATAAAAATTGTTGCAATCGCCTACGTTTCCTAGATTAACATTAGTTAAAGATGTTCTATTATGATATAATAAACAAAAAAATTTTTTACAAACAAATTATTTGTTGAAAGTGTGTTTTCTATAATTTTCAATAATTTTACGTTTTTTTAAGTGATCTTGCAAGAAGTTTGGATGGAAATAATATTATAATGGAGAAAATTTCTCTTTAGATTATTCTTGTTAATATTATAAAAAAATTTAATAAACAAATGCACTATTCAGACATTTGTCGACAGGAAAATTCGTTTCTTCGATTCAGTTCTTTTAATTAAGAACTTCATGATAATTTTAGCAAAATTCATAATTTTTTGATAAATTTCATGATTTTTTAAAACAAATTTAATAAATAAATGCATCATACGGGCATTTGTCGACGAAGAAATTCGTTTTTTTTTAAATGCCAGTCCTTTTAATTGGGAACTTCATGATAATTTCAGCAACATTCATAATAAGTTGATAAATTTTGTTCTTTAAAAAATAAATTTAATAAACAAATGCATTATTCTGGCCTTTTAATTATTTAGATTTTTAATTTTGAAATTTTGAAATTTTTAAATTAATTAATTTCTAATTTTTAATTATTTGGATTATCATATTTATTTAACTTTTAATTATTTAGCCTATTTAATTATTTAATTATTTAATTAATTATTAGTCCTTTTAATTGGGAAGTCCATGGTAATTTCATCAACATTCATACCTAATTGATAAATTGTATGATTTTCAAAACCAAATTTAATAAACAAATGCATTATTGGGCATTTGTCGACGAAAGAAAATTGTTTTTTTTTCAATGTCAGTCCTTTCAATTGGGAACTCCATGATAATATTAGCAACACTCATGATTATTTGATAAATTGTATGATTTTTTTAAAACAAATTTAATATATTTAAGCAATATATTTATATATTTATATATATAAATTTTAATTTATATATTTAATTTTATTATTTAAGCCTTTGTCGACAGTAAAATTCTTTTTTTCAATGTAGTAAACACAAAATTAATCAACTAATTATGAATGATGCTGAAATTGTCGTGAAGTTCCCAATTAAAAGAACTGATATGAAGAAAAAACGAAGGTTCCCGTCGATAAATGCCCGATTAATGCATTTGTTTATTAAACTTGTTTTAAAAAACATAAAATAATCAACTAATTATGAATGTTGCTGAAATTATTGTAAAGTTCCCAATTAAAAGGACTGGCATTGAAAAAACGATTTTTTCCGTCTACAAATGCCCGAATAATGCGTTTATTTAATTTGTTTATAATATTAACAAAAATAATCTTCATAAAAGTTTTCTCCATTTCTTCCATTATATTGTTTTTATCAAAATATCTTGCAATATAACTTTAAAAAACGTAAAATTATTGAAAATTATAGAAAACACATTTTCAACAAATAATTTGTTTGTAAATGTTTTTTTTTATTATATCATGATGGAAAATTTTTAATGCTACTCTATGAAACGTAGGCGATTGCAACAATTTTCCTATTATTAACGAGCACCGGGAATGTCAAATAGAAAAAATGGCCATTTTTTCGTCATATTTGTTTATTTATGAAAAAATTGAAAAACTAAATCAAAAATTAGACTCGACAACTTTCTGAAAATTTTTAACAGTTTTTTTTCAAATATTTTACATCCAAATCGGTCAATATTTGTGGGCTTTACATTATTTTGAACCAAAAAAGTCATTTTTTCCCACTGTGGGACGGTACAGTAACATGTTTCAGACGCCTTTATTATGTATAAAATATGATTGTAGTCTTTATTGTGAGAAAAATCCTTCTGCGCTCCTAGCATTTTTCTAAGGAACTATCGTCTGCGGAGTTTAATGTTTGTTTAAATCAAACAAATATTTGTATAAACTCAAATGAATTTGATTTAGGCAAATCCTTTATTTAAATCAAACAAATTGTGCCAAACAAATCATTTGTTTCGATTAATAAGGTAGATATTTTTCATTTATTAAAATGAAATAATGTTTTGTTATGCGAGACAAAAAATGTGTTTCTTTCAATGATATGATATCAAATAAATTTTTTTGTTTGATTCAAACAAACATTTTTCTGTCCTTGACTTTTAGATACCGTAAAATCACTTAACTTCGGACACTGCCCCGAACTTCGGACACCCATTTTTCTTTGTTTCCAGATAATTGAATGGCACATTAGTAACAATAATCAATTAATCATTATTCAAGCCCAAAGCTTGAGATGATGTGAAAAGTTAGTTTTGTATTAAAAAATTAGTATAAACCCAAGAGTAATAGGTGTTCGAAGTTAAGTGATTCTACGGTAATTGCATTTTTTAACGTTTCTGAATTAATGAAAATTTTATGAAAACATCTAGAAAAGCAGGAAAAATATAATCTAAAATATTTTACCTCTTAGATGCACTTGTCATTCTTTTTATGGTCCCTGGTTTTATATATAAGGGTGAGGCTATAAAAGCACAATCATGCTATTCACTCAAAAGCATGCGACAAGTAACTTCACGAGCTGATGCATGTGCTGAAGCAGGTGGTAGATGCTGAAAGAATTTGGGTACGGATTAACGAATGGTCGTGTGCTCGGAGATAGGTAAGGTAGTCTGGAAGAGAAAATCTGAGCTGTAACGTGCCAATCTCTGTAATATGAAGGACAGTTAGGGTCTTATGAGACGAGACCCTTTGATATGTGGTTAGGCAGCAGATGCTGATCCTGCCACGCGACAGCTGTTCTCTCCGAGCACTTCCGTCATATCCAATATCCTTTGACAAGCAAAAAAATTATCTCCAAACTTGAAACTACTTTTCACATTTCAACAAATTTAATCAAATAAATTGCAGTGTAGGCGTCGAAATGCATGATTTCTGTCCATATTTGATTTTGAACCCTATTGGTACGAAAATTTCCGTAACAATAGCCTATTGTCCGTGACAATAGAAAAATAATAACTTATTGATACGGAAATTTCTGTTAAAATATTCTATTGCTACAGAAAAAAATCCGTAAGAATAACCTATTGATACGAAAATTTCCGTAACAATAGCCTATTTTCACAGAAAAATTTCCGTAAGAATAATTTATTGATACGAAAATTTCCGTAATAATAGTCTATTGTCACGGAAAAAATTCCGTAAGAATAACCTATTGTTACGTAAAGACAATTTTCGTAACAATAGTTTATTATCGCGGAAAAATTTCTGTAAGAATAACTTATTGATACAGAAATTTCCGTAAAAATAGTCTATTGCCACGGAAAGTTTTCCGTAGGAATAACTTATTGTTTCGGAAATTTCCATAAGAATAACCTATTGTTACGGAAATTTCCATTTCAATAGGCAACTAAAATTTCTTAAGAGTATTTGCGGCGAAAGGGCTGATTATCGCAAAACGCAAGCTCATAGATCTATAATTTTTCATTATTTATCTATGACGTCACTTTTTACTCCCTGGGGAGTGAAAAGTAGAGGTTTAGTCCCGCTTAATAGGCATGAAAAAGAGCTGAAATCATGCATGTGTTACAAAAGTAATGTTATAAATTAATATTATACATTCTGAAACTTAGGATATTAACAAAAAGCATTAATGTTCCAGAAATTTATATTTGTGTATTTGAATAGTTTCTCTAAGACAGGGCTGCTAAAAGAGGAGAGGCACTCCTCCGAAATGATGTATGCGTTTCCATCACCACTGCCGCTCCGCAGTAATTTGAACAAAATAGTCCAACTAAACACAAATTTCGGGAAAAATTAATGCTTTCTGTTAACATCCTAAGTTTTATAATTTATAATAAAATATAAAATAATAAATAAATCTACAACATAAAATAATAATTTATAATAAGATAAGTGAAAATTATGATTTTTTTATTTTTAATTTTTAATTTTTGAATATTTCAAACATAAAAATCGACTTTTTTCAAAAAGGACCCGAACGAATTTTTTGTTTTTGGTCTTAAAATATTCGTGAAATCACAGACTACCATAATCAGTCAGAAAATTTCCATGCAATGACCTTGCAATTCAAAATTTTCTGTTATTTTCTCATACCATTAGATTCCTCCTTCAGATTATAAAATTATGATTATATTTAAATTTCATGATCATTCATTATTAATTAATTTTATGATGATATATATATATATATATATATATATATATATAATGAAAATTTCTTTAAATAACTTTATTAATTTAAATATTGAAAATAAAATAATTGATGTAATATGAAATATGCCTTTGCAATATTCACAAAATCATTTTGTCTTGACTTCAAAATAATTTGTTTTAACTTACAAACACTTTGTATTGTGAAAGCAATTTTATTATGTTTTTACATTCATTTGAGAAAAATTTACGCGTATTACATGTCATGAATTTGTAATCTTATCTACATCAACTACATTATCTGCATTATCTACATCATCTACATCATCTGCATTATCTACATCATCTGCGTCATCTTTATCATATAAATCTTCTGCATCATCTGAATCATCTGCATCATCTGCATTATCTACATCATCCACGTCATCTTTATCATCTGCATTATCTGCGTCATCTTTATCATATACATCTTCTGCATCATCTACATCATCTGCATCATCTGAATCATCTGCATAATCTGCATCATCAGCATCTTCTGCATCATCCGCATCATCTGCATCTGAAATAACTTAGGATATACTTCAATTTTACTTAAAAAGTTGATAAATAATATTTTGGATTAATATTCATAATATCAAAATATGAAGAATAATTGAAATAGATTCTAAACTATTGTACATCCAATGATTTCAAATTGTTTTCAAATTGATTTCAAATTTCAAATGTTTTTTAAATTTTGCTTTAAAAGACAAGAAATATTAACAATTTAACTCTTTAAGGTCCAGACCACTTTCTAAGTGAAAAAAATCTTTTTTTTTTCAAGTCGCATTTGTTTTTCCACATCATGTTTTCTTTAAAAATGATATTTTTAGAAAATTCAATTTTTGCAACTAAACAAAAAATTTTTTAATTAATTTCTGTCCGAAAACCTTCTTTAGGCACTTACGTTTGTCAAATTTTCTGAGAATTTTTAAATTAAAATTGTAAAAGACATATCAAAAAATATCCCTTATGTGTCAAATGTGGTACATTGGGCACTAAGGGATTAAAATAATCTGGTTATCTTTTAAATTTGAATTCTGTCACGACTTTGTTTATGTTTCAATTTCGATGGTTTTTAAAATATAATGCCTGTTGAATAGAAAGGATGGATGATGGACCTGAAATGTAAATTTTATTTCCATTTCTTCTCAAATTTCTTGTATTTATTCATGAGAAATTCTTATTGTGGAAATTTTATATTGTGAGGCTTCTTTTTGAGAGAAACACTTTCCTGGGATCGTGTGCCATTCTGCCATTCATTTTATAGAATAGAAAGAAGGCATCTTACTCCACCCCCGAAAAAAAATAATTCGCCGGTCCAGATGCGCCACGTATCTTCACTCTGCAGCTGGTGCGATATGCATAAACATAAGCACTCTAAGTACACTATACATAACCACAATTTGCTCTGGGCTATTCTGCCTCCATTACCACTAAGGCTAAAGCACAATCCTTCTTAACACCCATGAAATCTAAACTTTGGTGCAATCTACAATCTTCACGCACTGTTCTCAGGTTCGTGCTGACATTAAATGTTGTGTAATCAACAAAAGCAATTCCAGATTCTGAGTTACTTGATTAATCGAGAAAAAAAAATCGAAATATATTTAAGATCAAAATATGTTTAAAAGAGAACATAAGTCAAGATTAAAACAAGAGATTTTCGCTTTAATTATATTGGCGATTTAGTATTTTGCCTCTGTTGATTTTTTTATGGAATGATTTATATTGAATATTGACGTCAAAGGGGACGAAAATAATTTATTAAATACAAGATAGAGACAGCATTGATTGCTCAAACGATTTCTTCTCTGGCACGTGTTTAGTTCCATTTATATATTCTTTCATTGAGTGACACAGAAGCAAGTTGTAAAACGTATCTTGAATGCTCTTCTTTTAAGAACAAATATCTTTTTGTGTGTAAGATACTTTTTAGTGTCATTTATTTAAAAAAGATTGACACTTTCAATTTTATGCATGTTATCTAATAGAAAGAATTGAATTCTTTTAATTTTTATCTTTTCGAAAAAAATACAGTCACCTTGCAATTTTGAGAATTAAAGAATAAAACTATTTGTGTCATAATGTTTTGTTTTTAAAGTACAGATGCTTTTAAATTTTTTTAGCGAGCCTTGAAATAAATTAAAAATTGATTTATAAAGTTATGGAAAATAAGACACGCAGTTATTTTTTATCTAACGAATTTTAAAAATTAACCTACTGGTTATGTACCATACTGGTTATATGTACTATACTGGTTAACTGGTACTGGTATACATAACCTACTGGTTATGTACCAGTACCAGTTAACCAGTACCAGTACCAGTTAACCAAAACCTACTGGTACCTTAGAAAAATTAGTCTTGTTCATAATTATTTATTCAAAAATAGTTATTTCGATTACAGACAAAAAATATCTGTTTTTTTTCTATATAATTTTTTTAAAAATTTTGATGTCTTTTTTATGAACCTTTTGTATCCGAATCTCAAACTATTTTCTCTTTGAAACATTTAAACTTTGGATATTTCCATAAAATTCGAATTTTCCCATTTATTTATTAATTCACAATCAATTTTACTTGATTGATTTCATTTACTGGCCATTCCCAACTGAGAAATTTAACTGATCTATTATCTATAATTTAACTGATACAAATTTTCTTCTGAAAACAAAAAAATTAGCTCTATATTAAAATAATAATAATTACAGATACCTTTTTAGAGATAACATTTTCTGTTATAATTGATGTTAAAAAACTTTAAGTGTAGCACAAAAACTTGATTCTGTCGTCGATTGAGCTACAAAATCAAAAATAATAGAAGCTGGAAAGTGAGGTTAGGTTTCTGACAGTTAACCTCTTATTTTTGGTTAGGGGCCTTCCATAAACAACGCGGTTTCTTTAGGGGGGGGGGGGGTCGACGAAAGGCCACATTAGTCTACATGGGGGGGTCCGAGTCCTAGCCACGTGGTTTTATACTTAGATGTTAAAAAAAATAAAACGCATGGCTTACTCCTTTCTTGAAATAGAGCACGGAATTTGTCGCCATTTGTTGACTTAGAGTGTTCTTAAAAAAATAAAAAATAAATAAACCTCATAATTTTGTTTTATTTTCGTTTTACAAGGAATTAAAAAAACCACGTAGCATCCTAGAGGAAGGGGGAGGGGGTCGACGAGAATGCTACGGTGGACTACATGGGGAGGATCAAAAAGTGACCAAAATTGAACCAAAATTTTTTTTTGTGTAAGGGGGCTGCCATAAACAATGGTTTATGGAAGCCCCCTTAAACAAAAAAAAATGTTGATGCCTTTTTTATGAGTCTTTTGTATCCGAATTTCAAACTATTTTATCTTCGAAACATTTAAACTTTGGATATTTCCATACAATTCGAATTTCCATAAACAATGGTTTATGGAAGCCCCCTTACACAAAAAAAATGTTGATGCCTTTTTTATGAGTCTTTTGTATCCGAATTTCAAACTATTTTATCTTCGAAACACTTAAACTATGGATATTTCCATACAATTCAAATTTGCCCACTTTTTTATTTAATCACAATCAACTTTACTACCAAAAATTATTTTAAAAATAACTAAAAAATTTTTAATTTGATAGAATACGCCAAATGTTAAGATACCATTGTAGTTTTAATGGGATAAAGTTTTTGTAATAATATTATTATTATTATTATTAACCCTCAAATACCACACTAGTGCGAATTCGCACCAGCAAAATTTTCAAACAAGTATGACATTTCAGAAAAGTTCTTCTCATTTTTTCTTCTTTTGCTATTTAAAAATTGTTTATTACATTTATTTTTATTACCATTGCATTTCTCACTAATTTTTACCCCGAAAAACGTATCTCATAAGTTATAATTACTTTATTTATGCACGAATTATTAACATTTAAGAATGCAAAATCCCAATTCGCACTAGTGTGGTAAATACGTATGCGCAGAGGGAGTGTGGTCTTTGCGGGTTAATATTATTTTTGAGGAACAAAATGTGAAAGGCTGAAAGTCCATTCATATGAGAAATGAATAAATAAATCAATAAACTAAAAAATGTTCATTTCCATGAATGACACTAACTTATATAATTAATCATAGCAAAATAGTTTAATTAAACACATACAATGTATGATTTCACAACTTCAAATTACACAACCAAAACCTCAAATTACGAATTTCCACATTAAAAATATAAAAGTAAGAAAATAGAAAAAGGCCATCGTTGTTTGCAGCATTTGTTTACACGTTAATTTTCCTTGGGTTTACACCTGATTACTGTTGCGGTGTAGATTTAACCCGAAGTACTCTGGGTTCATTCTGTTATAAGCAATAAGTACCTGTGCTATAATTTTGCTGAAGAAGATGACTCATCTTTCCGTGGGTCGAAATTCTCGTAGGTTGAGATGTTTGAAACTGAAGGATGATGCTGTATACTGTATAGTTAAGCCTTATAACAACTCGGGCATCTCGGCAGTTGCGTGTAATTACCGGTGCTTTTTCCACAGGTCGCACACCTGCCTGCGAAGTGCTTGCAAATATTGAACAGCTGTCTATTTGATACACACGCAGTGGAAGCAAATTGATCAGAGAACTTGAGTTCACTGAAACTGTACCAGCTTTCCATTCGTTTATTAAGCAATTAAAAGGGTATTTGCATAGCTTCACATAAAGCGAATTTTATCACTGCAAAAAGGATTTCACGTTAATTGTCGGATTTTGCAAATATGCATCTGATATTTCAAGTAATTCATTTTCTATAGAAGTTATTTGCGTTAAAGTGTAAAAAGCCAATTGAATGATGATTAGGGTGCACGGGAAAAAACATCAGTTTTTGGATCAGCATATGTGAGGAGTAAGCGGCAAAAAATGCATAAGTCCATTTTTCATGTTTTTGAGATAATTGCAAAAATGCTATCTTGAAAACGAATTAAAACATCTAAATTCTAATTTCAGCCTTAAAATTTGTTGGCATCCACAATAAATATCAGAGAGAGAGAAAATATTTAACTAGTCCCGTGATGAAGTAATTAACCAAATTAAAATGGACTTATTCACTTTTGCCCGCTTAGGAACAGATTTTTCCAATTTTAAACGTGGAAAAAATAGTATTTTATATAAATATTATAAAATATTATAAACTACCCCCCCCCAGTACTCGCTCGTCGCTTTAAATCCGGTTCAAACTGGATTTTAATAGCGCCCGTTACTGTACCGACCACACCCGAGGCAAGCACAGTTACGAGAGATGAATGCACCTCGATTATCCCTAAATTCTTACATTTTATATCAATTATGAATATAGTATGAAACAAATATTGAAACCAAAAGTCTCTCCATGCAGGAATATGAGAACACCTGTTTTTTGTGAGATGAATAAGTTTTTATAATTTTTATAATCTACGAGATAAAATTCTTTCCACAAAATAATACGAAAACTATCAAAATTCTGCGGAAAATAAGCCTAAGGTAAAGTGATTTTGTTCATTCTGTAAGAAACCAATGCAAAAATAGTGCATTTTTCGACTTTTATGAAAACTTACAATAACTAATGAAATAATTAACATTTTTTAATGTCCTAGAGCTCATTTTAAAGACAAATCTCCATAGAATTTCATGAATGTATGATGAGCACTCTCTAATTTTTTTTCTCGGTTTTGCCAAAGTTTGTACTTGGAACAAAAAAGTTGTAAAATTTCAAATAAAGCGAAAACTCTGAAAAATTAATTTGTTAAAATATAGAAATTAATATTCCTATGTATTCTAGAAAAATTTATTGTTATTGCAATTATTTACTTTTCAACAATGATAGTGAGTAGAAAATGATTCAAAAATCTAGAAATGATTGATTTTTCTTCAGAATTGAATTCTCTGTCTATAGAAATGAAAAATTTTTCTTGTGCGTAAAGTTAAAAAAACCTCAAAAAATACGTAAAAGTTGTACCTAAAAGCCCCACCCTACGGTACATCTTTCATTTTAGTGTTTTATCATCCGTAATATATATTTTTTTTCCAAAGACTGTACTTCGAACAAAAAAGTTGTAAAATTTCAAATAAGGCGAAAACTCTGAAAAATTATTTGATAAAATATAGAAATGAATATTCCTATGTACTCTACAAAAAATTATTAAAATTAATATACACCGATTTAAAATATTTTTCTATAAATAATTATACGTTATTGAAATTGTACAAGTTTTCTGTACGAATTTCAGTCTTTGGCGAAATCGGGGAAAAAAATTGGAGAGTCTCTTCATACATTCATGAAATTCTAAGGAGACTTAACTTTAAAATGAGCCTAATCACATTAAAAAATGTTATTTATTTCGTAAGTTATTGCATTTTTCAGAACAAATCGAAAAATTCACTATTTTTGCATTAGTTTCTTATAGAATAAACAAAATCACTTTACCTTGGGCTTATTTTACGCAGAATTTTGATAGCTTTCGTATTATTTTGTGGAAAAAATATCTCGTAGATTATAAAAATTATCAGAACTATGTATCTCACAAAAAACAGGTGTCCTCATATTCCTGGCCGGTACTGTATTTGAACATTTGTGGGTACAAACTAAAAGCCTCCATAAATTTCAGTTTCAGTTCTCACCTGGAAAACCTGGAAATTTCAGGGAATTTTTGTAACTTGTAAATGTCAAGGAATTTTTTCATTGTTTTTACTTCATAATACAAAACTAAATAACGATTTAGATATTTACAAGGACTGAAACTATCTCAATTTATTGTGTGTAAATTTTCTCAAAAAACGTAGTAAGTACTTTTGCAGAGTATAACTTTAAATAAATTATCTTTTTAAATACCGTAGAGTGAGGCTATTCGCGCATGGTGGGGCTAATGGGTACTACTCACTTAAATGTGCTTTTTAATATGATAATTTGAATCAAAATAATAATCTCCTAGCATATAAGATTTCTACTTTACTGAAGATGAAGAGTGGAATTTTTAACGACCTCTGCACAAGCATTGAAAATTTGTGGGTACATTTTAAAAAATTGGTTAGACCTTCAAACTTTCTATTAGTTCAATAGTTTAAAAGATAAAAAATTCTCGGTTGCTTGTGTTTTTCTTCCAAATCAAATAAAAATTTTAAAAATTAAATAAATATAAAAGGTATTTGTTTCATAAATGCGAGTTTGTGTTTTCATTAATTAGTTCAAAGGTGATATGGGGCATTATTTCTCAAGTGTACCCACCCCAAAAAATGAATTTCTCCGATCGATTCACAAAAGTTTAGTCCTATTAGATGGCACTTCAAAAAAAGAAGATTGATCAATTTGGTAAAAAATTTGCCGAGGTAGAGGGGGTGAAATTTTTTTACTTTGCGCAAAAAACCCTTATTTCGGATATAAATATCTTTTTACATATGACATATAAAAAATTTTGACCCAAACGTTTTCGATAGATTTTTTCCCAATCTTTCGAGTGAAATAAAAAAAAATCTGAAAAATTTAAAATTTAGCCATCATTTTTGAAAATAGAAAATATTTCTGATTTTTTTAAGTTTGACCCTTTTTTCTTTTTTTAAAACTCAAAATAAGGCTTGAAATTCTTACTTTCAGATCCTTAAATAACAAAATGTCGTTTTTTGTTGTTTTTTAAAAATTTAATTTTAAGTAACCTGGTAAATTCAAAAAAATTTTCCTCTGCGCGAAAAAAATTCGGAAAATTTTTTTGGATGTACAGTTTTTAATAAGATACAATATCCTAAAAACAGAAATTTAAAAAAAAATTTGTTGATTTTAGAATTTTTTGAAGATTTTCAAAAATGACATTTTTTTAATTTCATTAATTGCGCATTTTTAATGTACAAATAAC
>JBAGKK010487727.1:0-16164 GCA_037177015.1 Euceroptres primus
CGGTAAAGCCGTTTTCGAGAAAATTTGATTTTTTGATTTTTCAAAATTTGTTTATAACTTTTGTAAAATTTTTTTTTTTAGTTGATACTTGGGGTAAATTTATCTTATAGGGGTAGTTACTTGCCCCCACAATATGGATCACATCCGAGCGGGGGCACCCAGACCATGCTTATCCTGCCACGGCCTTTGTATTCAATTTTTTCCTTCAAGGTTCCAGTGCAAAGGGTAACTAAATATCCTCTTCTTCTGGCTCGACTTTTGAAAGCAACTCCCTCAGTCCGTCCAGATACTCAGGAGGCGAAAAAAAGATTAAAGCAAGCTCAAACCAATATCGAGCTGCACCTAGAACACATGAATGCTGTAAGTAGCACTTAAAACTGAAAATTAAAAGCGTAACTTAAAATTAAACATGGGAAGTTCCAAAATCACAAATTAGATTACAAAAAAAAATTAAATAACAGTAATTACAACTGCACAAAATAGGAAATCCCAGTTTTTGAAAAGATGCTTTGACACATCGAACAAGACTATTCATTTCACTTGATTCAAGAATAAAATTTTATCAATTAGTTTGAAATCATGACCTGTTTGTTATTCAGCAGGGTTGCTACACTGTCGTCCCAAATTCAATCACTGTATCTACATTCCAGATAAGATAAGTCATCTGTTACTTTACCAAACTTCGAAACAAAATTATACACGCCATCCTGTCGATTAGGTTTGTGAAATTCTATTTTAAATATCACATTGCAAAATGTTTGTTCATAAACCTAACCGGAAAGGAAGGCGTTTATGGTTTTTGTCTGAATTTTGGTAAAGGGTCAGGTGACTTATCGGAAATGCAGATACGGTAATTGAATTTTAGACGACAGTACAGGTCAAGGAATTTTGGAAAGTCAGGGAATTTAAAAATGGTCATAGAATTTTTTTTATTCAACAAATTATAATTATATCTCAACAGTTATAATTATAATTTAACAACTATAATTATATAATTATAATATTACAAAATTATAATATTATCAGGGATCACAGTCAGTCCCCTATTCCCATTTTTTCCATATTTCCTCCTTTTCCCTATTATTCTCCAAATCTCTTAAAATCACTTTTTTTAGAGTTTCATTTCTTTTCCCCTTTTTATATTCGAAGTTCCGAATAATTTTCCAGGAATTAGGAAAAATAGAAACTTGTGACATTCAAAAACTTATTTAATATTTTCTTAACCCTCAAAGACCACACTCCATCTGCGCATACGTATATACCACACTAGTGCGAATTGGGATTTCACATTGTTAAATATTAATAATTCGTGCATAAATAAAGTATTTATATCTTATAAGATACGTTTTTCGGGATAAAAATCACTAAGAAATGCAATGATAATAAAAATAAATGTAATAAACAATTTTTAAATAGCAAAAAAAGAAAGAAATGAGAAGAACTTTTCTGAAATGTCATACTTGTTTGAAAATTTTGCTGGTGCGAATTCGCACTAGTGTGGTATTTGAGGGTTAAATTTCCCATCATTTCAAAATCGACGAGTCTCCTAAAATCTCTTGAAATCCTTCAAAAGGTTAAAATTAATTTAAAATCCTTAAAAATTCTCCAAAATATTTGACACTGTTCTAGAATCTTCTGGGTTCTCCTACAATAATCTTATAAAATAATATCCCAAAATTCTTCAATATTCTACAACATATACTAGACTCTTCCTAAATTTTCTTTAAGATTTTCTGAATACTTTCGTAATCTTTTAGAATTTTCTACAGAATCTTTTAAAATCCTCCAAAGTCTACAAAAAAATACAGAACATCTCTCAAATTCTTTAAAATCGCCAAAACTTATCTAAAAAAATATAAAAACTTATAACTTAAGATACAAAAGTTATCTATAAAGATTCTCCAAAATATTCTAGACTGTTTTAAAATCTTCAATCATTTCGATTCTTCTGGATTCTTCCATAATCTTTTAGAATCTTCTGGTTTCTCCCATAATAATCTTATACAATCTTAAATAATTCTGAATACGATTAAAAATTCTTTAATATTCTACAAAATATACTAGAAAGTTCCAGAATCTTCTGAAATCGTCTAAAATCTTCTAAGCTCTTCCATGATTTTCTAAAATCTTCTAGAATCCTCAAGAATATTCTGAAATGTACCTGAAGTTTTGAACTTTCAAATGAACGAACTTTTTTTCTTATCTCAAATCTATGTTGAAATATCGTTCAATATACAAAATAAAAAAAATGTCATGAGCTTTTTTATCATTACATTAGTTTCTAAATTAATAAATCAATATTTTCGAATGAATTTGAGTTTAATATGAAATCAAATAAAATTTTCGTTCATTTGAACGTTCAGCACTTCAAGCACATTTTTCTGAGCTTATTTAAATTTCCAGAATTCTGCAGAATCCTTTAGTCTATGAAAGATTCTAATAATCTTGAAGAATCTTCTAAACTGTTTTCAGAATCTTCCTAAAATTCTGGATAAGTTTTAAGTTTCCAAAAAAAAATCTGAAAGAGACTATAAGATTTTAGAACTTTATGGAAGCTTTTTGAAAAATCAGGAAGTCTCTGGGACATTCTAAAACATTAAAAAATCTAGATTGTAGAGATTTTTTGGGGATTTCAACAGATTTAATGAATCTACAAGTTTATGGAAAATTAAAAATATTCTAGAAGATTTTAAAAGTTTGCTGAAAAGTCCAGAAGCCATGAAAGATTGTAGAAAATTCTAGAGCATTCGAAAGATTCTGAATGTTTAGAAATTTGAGGAGTATTTCATTAGATTCTATACAGGAATCTAAGATTTTGGAGGATTTTTTAAAGATTTTGGAGAATTGAAACTTCCGTCGAATTTTTAAAAGAAAAAAATAGAGGTGTGCAGTTCGTCAGTTCAAATTTTTAATGCAAATTGGTACCTTTTCGGCCACGTTTAGAACATAAAATTTTTCGAAATTGAGTTTAATTCCAGCAGAAATTAAAGCTTTTAATATCTCTTCGAATGCAAGATTTCTCGAAATCGAAATTACTCAGTTGGTTTTGAAATGAAATCTATCTGAAGTGCAATTCGAATTTGAAAAATTCGAATCGGAAATTCGAATTGCACTTCAGATGGATCTAATTTCAAAACCAACAAGATTTCGAGAAATCTTGCATTCGAAGAGATATTAAAAGCTTTAATTTCTGCTTGAATTAAAGTCAATTTCGAAAAATTCTATGTTCTAAACGTGACCGAAAAGGTACCAATTTGCATTAAAAATTTGAACTGGCGAACTGCACATCTCTAGAAAAACACTTCCCCCTTTTTTTAAATCTCCTGTTTCGAAACAAAAATTCCCTATTGTCCTTAAAATTGGACTACTGAACTACTGTGATTCCTGTATTATATAATTATAATTATAACGGCAGACAACGGTCGCAGGGAAAATGAAAAATTGTTCAGGGAAAAGTCAGGGAATTTTAAAATTAGGATTTTGTAGTAGCTCTGTTCAGTAAAGTTCCTTATTTTATTAAAAATCTGTTAGTAACTCCCTATTTTATTTTATTTTGTCAGGAAGCCAAAGACGTAACATCGACGAAACTCTGGCGAAGGATATCAATAATTCAAAACGGAAGAAGGTATGCTGGAGAACAGGATATGGCAAACATAAAATTAAGAAAAGTGAGTAATTTTCCACTGCTTTTTTATGTCTTCCACATTTCATGACTCTGAAATGAATATTTTACAATGACAGATGGCTGTTGAAGTTTTGGAATGGGCTCATGAAGAAGCTAGATTCGTTTTGGAAGGTCGTCTTCTCATCGCTCAACCAACAGACAATAATTGGAGGCGAGGGAGAACAGTCAAACTTGCTCCTGTCACTGCCATGCTGGTCACCAATGGAAAAGTAAGCAGACATGTTAATAACATCAACATCATTATAATATATCCGATATTACATCAAAATTAAAATTAATCATTTTCATTTATCTAGAGCAAAATTCGAGTCTCCGAAATTTTATCGAAATTTACCGATTCACTTTAGTGTTTTGTTTTTAAAATTCTGATAATATACGGAATTTCATTTCAGAAAAATAAGAATAGTTCACTATACGACATTAATATATAATTCATACTATGGTTACTCAGTAAAAAGTAATTTTATGGTGATATGTAACAAGTATTTTCTCACTAATATAATTGGTATTCTTTAATTTATAGCCAAACACAGAGTTCCTGGACTTCTCTGATGATTCTCTTTTCCCAAAACAAACTGGAGTTAAGGAAGCCACGCTTCTTCTTGTTAAGGAAAAAATTGGAAGATACTCCTTACTCCGAGTAAGAATTCTTTTATTGTTCCTGAGAGCGACGTCTATATATGGGATACGAAATTATTAAATAATTTTATTTCACTTTTTTAGGAACCATTGTATCTGGAAAAATGCATAGTTAGCTGCGAGGCAGATCTCGAAGACTTCTTTGAAATCCAGGAACTTTCCTCTAAAGAAACGTTCATTTTTAAGGTATTTATTAAATTTTAATTTATACGCTGAAAATTAAAATAACAAACTGTACGTAATCAGAAACTTTAGTTTCCATAAATTCATGTAGCTTATAACGTTACCTGCATATAACTTATAACGTTTCCTGCTACTGCCGGAAAAGTGAGAATTAAAATAAGTCCAAAAAGTTATTCGTCAATTCTGTAGAGATATTTTTAATGCTCAACAAAAATTATTAATAACTCCCGAATAATTAACATTTGTTTGATTCACTTTAAAGAACATTAGATGTCAAAAAATCTCGTTAGATCACATAAAATGTGCTGTTTTCGAAAATTGATGGTTTTCGAAAATTTTTTCAATAGAAGCTTCTGTTTCTGTGTGCAAATCAACCCTTTCAATGTGCAAATTATATTTTGAAAATTTCATATCATTATTCGAAATTTCATAATCACTATTATTTTCATTAAAGAAAAATTGTTTCTTTAAAAAAGAGGGCAATTTTCTTCTTTTAAAAATAACAAGGAACCAGCAAATGTTAATAAATGCAACATTTAATAAGAACTCAAATTTTACTAACAAAATTATATATAAGACCAGTAGATGTTATAAACGTCAATGTCGTTTAACAATAGGAAAGAAAAATTTCAGTTAATCTGTTGATGACTTCATAACAAAACCAGTAATTAAATTTAAAAAAATTTATCAGATCCTCTATCATATTCCCGAAAAATAATTTTAACGGTAGGTTGAAGTTAACGAAAGAGAGAAATTCCGACAGGAAATATTTTCGAACAAAAAATTTACCGGCTGTAAAAATTAACGACATATACCCATTTTTGGGTGCTAAAATTGAGGACAAGAATTTAGATTTCTGAATTAACAATTAAAAAATATCCGAATTTTTAAATTTTCAACAAATCAAATTCCCGAAATGATGAGTCTTAAAATTCCTATCTAGAATCTAATAGAATACTCCTGAAATTGCTACCCTTTCCGAATCTCTTAGAATATTTTCCGCATTCTTGTAATTCGTTTTAAATCTTCTGAAATACCTCCAAATCTTCTTAAATGTAGATTTTTTAGAATGTTTTAGAATTGTTCAGAGACTTCCATATTTGTCAATCTTCTAAAATCCTCCCAGAATTTTCTAGGACCTTATAAAATCTTCCAGGATCTTTTAAATTCTTACAGAGATATCCAGACCTTTTCAGAGTCTTCTAAAATCATCAAAAACACCCCAAAATCTATTATAACTTTTTAAAATATTCTACACTGTTTCAAAATCTTTCAGAATTGTCAAATTTTTTTTAATTCTGCCATAAACTGCTAAAATCTTCTAGTCCCTTTCACATTTTTTTTTTTTGAAGACGTTCAAAAAGTCTATAGAATTTTAGATTATTAGATTATTTGAGATTTTAGTTTGTGGGAGTCTTTTGTAGATTTTAGAGGGTGATTTTGCGCAATTTTGAATTACCAGTTTGATATTGGATACCTTACGGATTAAAAAATGCACCTGAAACGTTCTAGCGTTTAATGGACCCCGCGTTAATAGGATTACAAGGAACAGAATAATTATTCGTCCATTTAAATGGCATTGTTTTGTGTGATTATGGAAAAATCGAGAAGAATCTTGATGATTGTAGAATATTCTAGAAAATAATCTCGAATATTTTGGAGATTTGTGACAGATTTCAGATAATTTTTGAAGATTCTAAAAGATTTGAGAACACTTTAGGAGCTTTTTAAGGATTCTAAAAGATTCTGGAGAGTTCTTGAAATATCTAGAAGATTCTAGAAGATAATGGAAGAGTTATTTCAGAAGATTTTATGAAATTTTGGGAGTCTTGTGTAAATTTTGAAGAATTCTAAAAGATTCTACAGAATTCTAGAAATTCTCGACTTCAAAATATTCTTGAGGATTATAGAAGATTCGGGAATAGTCTAGTATATTTTGTAGAATTATAGGAGAACTTAGAAGATTCTAGAATAGTTTCGAATATTTTGGAGAATTTTTAAAAATTTCAGATAAGCTTTAAAGATTCCGGAGGATTTTAGGACATTGTATGAGTCTTTCGTAGATTTTAAACGATTCTAAAAGATTCTAGAAAAAACTAGATTATGGAAAATTTTAGAAAACATTCAAAGAGTTTGAAAAATTAATCGGAACTTTAAATCGCTTTGAATGAAAAACCGCTAATAAGTAATTACTAGTTTGGGTATTTGCATTTTGGGGTGAATCTTGTGTTCATTTCATTATCACTGTGCTTCCCCATAAAGCGTCATTCCAGAATAGATCGTCTGATAGCCGTTGCGACCTATTTTCAAAAAAAAAAAACTTTTACCGATATATATTGTTTCTGGGTGTTATTAGGATTAAATTTTCCCATTTATATAAATTGATATCTTGTTCTTTTCACAAAAATCGTTTTTAAGTCTTGATGAGTTGGATGAAATTGGTGCATACACCGCATTATAAAATTCTCTTTATTTGAGTCAATATACAAAATACTTTAATGATTTAAAAAATATATTGCGATACAAGAATTATATTTGACGAGATACTAATCTTTTCTTATTCAAATATTGTTTTCAATATTTAAAAAAGCGTTTAAAATAGACCAAAAAAAACACCAATTTTGGCATATTTAGCTGTGGATTTTCCCCGTCTTACTATTTCGAATATATTAAATTTACTTTTATATGAAAGTTATATCCCTAAAATTAATAAATTAATGCAGATCTTTAAAGAATTACGCATCTTTAAGCTCAAAACTGGGTGTTGAAAATTCAAACTTCGTTCAATAGTGCCTTTTTCTTCTCTTCATATCTCCTAAGAAAAAAAATTAAAACAACTAAAACTTACAGAATATGACATGTATTGTCGTTATGTATACCTCATATGCGAAAATTTGATGGAACCTTTCTTGGTTATCAATTTATTTCACTTTAAAAATCGTGCAAGGTTAACCCCATTTTAACCTGCACACGATACGTAAACACAATAGAACTGAAGTTAGCCTATCAAATTAGGTTGTTCTCTTTTTAATTCAAAAATATTGTGTTTATGTATCGTGAAAGTTAAAACCAAGCAAGATCCCATTAAATTTTCACATTGAGGTGTACATATCGACAATACATGTTACATTCTGTAAGTTTGAGTTGTTTTAATTTTTCTTCTTAGGAAATATGTAGAGAAGAAAAAAGCACATTTGAATGAAGTTTGAATTTTCAAGACCCAGTTTCGAGATTAAAGGTACGTATTTCTTTAAAGATGTGCATTAATTTATTAATTTTAAGGATATAAATTTCATATAAAAGTAAATTTAATATATTCGAAATAGTAAACGGGAGAAATCCACGATTAAATATGCCGAAATTTGGTGTTTTTTTAATCTATTTTAAACCCTTTTTTATTATTGAAAACAATATTTAAATCAAAAAAAGATTGGTATCTCGAGAAAATATTATTCTTGAGTCGCAAAATCTTTTTTAAATCATTAAATTATTTTGCATATATATACAAAATAATTTATATATATATATATATATATATATATATATATATATATATATATATGTGACGTGCGCCGAGGAAAGGGGGCTAACTCGGAAATTATCGATATTCAGGTTTTTACACCTTCCGATAGTTTTTGAGTTACTCTTTTTTATGGAACGATCAAAAAAATTTTATGAGCGTTATTATTTTTCAAAACTGGCTTGTTAGTAACCCCGTAAATTGCGCTTTCTTCGGCCTGACTAAGATCTCGTGAAACACCTCCCACCACTCACAACTACATCTTCGACCCTCACCTATAATACCCGTCCGTGTAACGTACCTGCTATCGGCAATTCTCTCTCCATCTCATTCGTTTTTCTGCGTGAGAGTGTAGTTGCGAGTGTAAAGGGAAGTTTTCATAAGCCTTCCCTATCTCTTAAAACTCTCGTCTGCTGGCTCCCTTTCCATCGCTCGTCCTGTAAAATCCTAGCTTTCCGAGTTAGCCCCCTTTCCTCGGCGCACGTCACATATATACATACATCTTATGATTCGCCGATTTGGATGGAACTCGAAAAATCGAAAGTACGTCCAAATCCATTAGATATATATTTTCTTTGCTGCCATTGGTCATCTGTATTCGAGATATTAGCATTAGCAATAATATAAAAACCGCTGCCAAGTAGTTACTAGTTTGGGTGTTTCCATGTTGGGGTGTATCTTAATTATGTTCATTTCATGAACACTGTGCTTCCTCATAAAGGTTATTTTTTAAACAAATAATAATAATGTATTTCTATTTGTTTTTCTATTGGTTTTTTCAATTTATTTACTCTTTTTATTACGTTATCTACAAATCATCTGGATATAATCTCAATCATCTATTATCTTATCCTAAATAACTGCCGCTTCGTTTGATGGCGCCACCAGCGAATATACGTCTGCACTTCTTAAGCATTAAGTAACCACCCTCTGGCTCCCAGCTAGCAACCAACCTTTGCTCTCGACTTGTCTCCGCAAACTGTAACGCTTAATACCTCTCATAAGAAACGGTTTTCGGATAAGTCCTACGCCCTTTAGAAATAAAACTAAGTTAAAAAAAAAGGAAATACACTTCGTTTGAGTTCTTTTCCGTCGACCTTCCTTCCACTCCAGCGTTTAGGAAGTCGTTTCCGTGCGGCGACGGGGCAGCCGTGTTACAGTGTTTCGACGATGTTTAGTCCAGCGACGACTGACGGTCTACCAGTCGTAAGCGGTCATTGAGGATTTCGTTCCCGGATCGATTATCCTGTATTCGATCCCATAACCTCCTCTACTCGTTACTTGCTTTTTTCAAATTCTGTCTTTGCCACCTTAACTCTGCTAATCTTCCGATTCTCTTTTCAGGATCGAAGAATCCTCGTTTCTCCTGCCAAACCTTCCGGTTTTCGACCCAAGTGCCTCCAACATGTCACTTTTTCCCTCCTTGGTGAATATAGGAAAAAAAGAAGGTAAGCCAACATAAACGTCGAACTGGGAATCGGCGAAAGGCCTTCGAGGACCAAGGTAACGCTCCACCTGATGTCCACATACCTATCCCGACGGGACGTCATAAGAAAGGGAAGAACAAAGCAAAATTTAACAAAGTCGGCCCAAACGAATGTAGCCCTGTTCTGCCATCTACGAGTCAACTTGCCTTGCCTTCTACGACTCAACTTGCCTTGTCATCTACGAATCAACTTGCCTTGCCTTCTACGAGTCAACCTGCCTTGTCATCTGTGAGTCATCCTGCTTTGCCTTCCGAGAATCCTCCTTCTTGGGCTCCTATGCTTAACTTACGCTGCTCGCTTACTTTGACAGACGCCTTAAGGATCATCTTACCCGCCAAAAATCAACCGTGCACAGCGAATTGCAGAGCACGGCACCGACATCCGAAACCACGCCCAGTAATGCCGAAAAGGTTCCCGATAAGAGCGGACACGATACCAGCCCAGGGAAACAGATCCTTCTCCGGGAAGTAATCAAGGATCTTGGCCTGTGCACTACTCCTCCAAAGTGGGCTGCCACCCATTCCCACCATACGAACTCTTACAGATGACTTGACTCTCCACGCGACGTCGATTCAATGGTCGCCACCAAAATGGGCTTTCATTCCTTTGGGAATCCCCAAGTTACCCGCTAAAGCCAAGCCGGAACCGGGAAAAATGCGAAACCGGCAACCAGAAAAAAAGAAAAGCCGCCACCGGTAGAGAGTGTTCCCAAGTCAAACCGGGAGTCTAAAGAGACGTCTCGTTACCCTGACCTAAGAGTTACCATCACGTGGCTTCCCCAGGAGAAGACCTGGAGAATAAAAAACCGTATCCGGGAAGAATGGAGTGACGCGCACCTGAAGGTCCATCGTAGTGACTCGGAGGACCGAAAACGGCCACCATCTCGCTACTCTTCGAGGACGAAGCAAGCAAAAGTTCTTTCCGCGGCCTATCGTTCCAAGGCTCAGCGACCACCTCCATACTCGAGGGACAGATTTACAGCGAACCATTCGCGACGTCTTTCCCCAAGGAAACCCCAGTGGTTCTCATCCGAGAAGCCCAGAACCGTCGAAACGCGATCAAACTCGCTGAAATCTTTTCTAAAAGACCAATTTTTCATCGCTGGACCATTTTGTGCGGTGTCAAGCTTCATGTTGTGTGGCTCTCTAATTAGAAACACTTTTTTTGGAGCTTCAATTTCACATTTTTCTGTTTTCACGGGTAGATTCATGAATTTCTAAAATAAGTAAATTTCGATTACAGGAGCTTGTAGACAAATAGCTAAACATAATTTTCCATTTTGAAAAGTTAAAAAAACGTCTGGCCCTTCAAAAGTGTGGACTGCATATTGGCAAATTAAAAAAAATACGTATAGCCATTCAAAGAAAGGGGTCTCTTATTAGGATATCTTACCAAACATTTTTCTTCATGAAATGCTTCAATTGAGCGACTTTTCAGCACAGCCGATTCTACTATAATAACAGAGACTTTGTTTGATTGATAAACTTCTTGAAAAACTAGCTTTAGTAAAAAAAAAAAACAGGAAACTTTATGCAAAGTCTGTAGATTAGAATTATTAACAGATAACGGTGAATAAAAGGAAATTTAAAAATTAATAAAATATTTTTTAAAATTCTTTTACCTATATGTAAATTGCATATACACTACCGGCCAGAATTGTGGGACCACTGACCAAAATCGTATAAAAAACATGCCTGTCTTTCTTGGTGGATATCTCATCAAGAAATAGAGATATAGAGATTTCTAACAAAGCATCGGAAAGCTTATTAAATTATGTGTCTAATAAGCCCTATTTGAAGTATTTTCGATAAATAGAGACCGAAATAGCATGTGCGAAAGACCGACATAATTTCCGTTTTTGGCAAATTTTCATTCTTTAACTTCAACTCACTGCATTTTGTGGGGAAGTGATTGGAAAAATTTGAAGCTTCGCTAAATTTAAATCTGAAATCTCAGCTTTAAAATGAGACTAAGAAAAATTAAAAATCCTTATTGGTTTCCGAGTTAGGATTTAAGTTGTTGAGCCGTGCGCAAGACAAAAATCGTTCAGTCCGCAGCCGACCCCAGTTTTCTGTCTCTATTTCACATGTGATAACAAAGGATAGAAGATCGATCCTCCGCTCGACCTAGAGATCCTCTAGATAGAGTTGAGACAACATCTGCACTTTCGAAAATACATCACCAACCACAAGTACGGAACTATCAAAATTCACCAATCAAGTGAGCAGTGTCTTTCCGGAAGTAGCCTGTTGCCCCAACTCTCCCTTGAGGATCTCTAACTTCACCGAGCGATTTTTGTCTTGCGCACGGCTTAACAAATCAAGTCCTAACTAAAAAACCAATAAAGATTTTTAATTGTTCTTAGTCTCATTTTAAAGCTGCAATGATCCCGTACTAAATACATTGAAAATGGCTCTCCGTGAAATTGGCTAAAATTTGCCATTTGGCACATCTTTTCATCCCGAACAAAATATATTAACGGCCAAACTTAATCCTATGTGCCGTCTTCACGCTACAGAGCGTCAAAAGTTGATAGTAAACCGGTTAAGTACACACACCACGCATAAAGGAGATATACATCATGCGCGCGCGCGCGCGTGTGTGTGTGTGTGAGAGAGAGAGGGGAGGCGAGGGAGAGGGGCGCAGGGTGGGAGGGAGAGAGTGAGAGAGAGAGCAAATGACTAAGTGAGCCATGTAAATAGTGAAAATAATAAAGTGAGTGAGTGAGTCAGTCGAAGAGTGAGTGATTGAATGATTGAGGGAGTGATTAAGTGATTGAGAAAGTGAATATTGATTGATTGATTCATTCAGTGAGTGAATGACGTAGTGCGCTGTTGATTGATTCGGTGAATAAGTGAGTGGTTAAGGGAGTGTGTGAGTGCGTGCGTAACTCAGTGAATCGTGTATTAAGTAAGTGAGTGAGTGAGAGAGTGAGTAAGTGAGTGAGTCAACGAGGGAGTGATTTAGTGATTAAGTGAGTGAGTGAGTGAATAAGGGAGTGATTTAGTGATTAATTGAGAGTCATTTCGTGATTTAGTGATTAAGTAAGTGAGTGAGTGAGTGAGTGACTGCAGTGAGTGCCGTGAGTTGAGTGAGTGAGTGACTTATTGTGGGAGCAATTGAGTGTGTGACTGAGTGATTGAATAACTAATACAGTGAGTGAGTGCATGATTGAGTGAGGGAGTGAGTGAATGAGTGGAAAAAGCAAGCTTATTTTCACGTCTTTGTGGAAAGAGATGCAAAGAATGTAATTTACTCACCGCTTTTCAGACTTTTATCGAGGTTGCTCCTTTGCCTCATTAATAATGTGCAGTAATCTTCTGTTTTGATACTTTACGTTTGGTTGATGTCGAGCGTACCATAAGTACCATAGGATGCAGGCGACATGAGCACAGGTGCCCAAGGTCCTGGCTCCTGATTGACAGGTACAGTAGCAACCACTAATTACATTGTCATTTTCTATTTCTTCTTCATCGTGTACAAGGTGTGAAATGAAAACTTTATGCGTCGTTCCACGGCGAAATGAACAATACTGTTTCAATCTTATCAGCCCAGGGACATTCATGTTCATATCAACTTCAATTTTTTCTCCTCCATCTCTATCTAGTTTATCTTGGATGTATGAAGGAGCAAGATTTACCTAATAGATGCCAATGGTAAGACCTCGTATATATTGTAAATCAAGAACAGGAAAATCAGGAACCACATTTTGTTGAAGTCGCACTCACTGAGCGCGTCTCATACGTAGATTATCAACTTCTACGAGCGCTTGTAATACGTTTGGCATTTGGCTTTTCCGAATACTTTCTCTTGCGTTTTCAACTGTTACGCCTTCCATAAATATTGGTGGGAGGAATCTATTAATGATTGCGGTCACGATGGAATAAAATTCGTGAAGGTGATAAAGATGAGGCATAATAATGGTTCCTTCTAAGAATTTGAATATGGAGCGAAAATGTCCGTTCCTAGTCTTAACGATCCATCGATACTTCGTGACCATCCAAGACATGTTAGCTTCTTCAGTTGATAATTGGTGTTGTCCATCCTGGATCAATGCCGGCATCCAGAAAGTGATTCCAACACGTTCTAGCCATGGCACAGCATCCTTATATCCTCTGTCAATCAAGAAAATATCTCCACTTTAAATGATCCTCTCATAGCATTAGTCTCCCTCTCGTGCTCTCTTTCCAAAATCGCTGCATCATTGTTGTGACCATCCGAAAAGTATGGTCCCAATACAGACAATATAAAGCCGTCTGAAGAAATGATCTTAGTGGGTTTAATCAATTGTCGATGTTTGTGCTGAGAGAACGACTTTCTTAAAATATAAAAATTGCTACTTTTCTGTGTCTAGGAATAGGTACAATCCACTGAAGCCATGGCTTTCGGTGTCTGCGGCTCTGGATTATAGAGTTCATTTGCAAATTCCGTAACGTGTCTTTCGATGTATACTTGTCTTGGTATTGCTTGGAATCCGACATTCTCAGGAACAAACCTACGGTACAAAGACTGTCTCACTTTTGCTATATCCAAGCTGACGGCGGCTCTACTTGGGTATTTAAATATAACTTCTAAAAAGTCATGCGATAAACCTTGCCTTATTTTACATAAGAAAGTCAATAAGTATTTTCAAATATATGTATCTGTGACCTCCCTCTTGAGGTACGGGATCACAGTACGTAAAAAGAAGTGAGAATTGTTCTTTGCTAATTGGCGAAATACATTTAAATTCGTCGTCAGTGAAACAACTCTCATCTTCAAACTGATTTTGATTATTGGTCACATGCCTTAGTTGTTGCAAAAATATCTGTAACTCTTGACCTTTTATTAGATATGGTCGATTAACTGATCTGAATCCTTCCAGGATTAATCTCGGGAAGCATCCCTTTTCGTCCAAGTGATGTGCACAACTTCTAACATTTTCCGGAACATAAATGTTACGAAAAAGACAAATGATTACCCTACACTCTATTGACAACCTTTCTGCATTTTGTCTAGCATTGCATACTAAGCATTTGGAAGTTGCGCTTTATTTGCATTTTCCATGCCATTTATTCGTTGCATTCGATGAGGATTATGTCCTACGTTACATACATATCAGGCGATCTGTATTCGAAACGCCATCGTTTATTATTTATACAATACAAAATAGAGATAAGTAATTACTTACAAAGGAAGCGATAGGTAACACACAAAACATTAGGTTACTGAATGAATACTAAATGTCATCTGTGAAAAAACTAAATATTTTTTTTTGAAAGCTGTTGACTTCAAGAGGATAATATGGTTTTTTGCAAATCTGTATATCACTCCTCTGTTCAAGAAACGTAATGGCGTATTAATACATTATACAGTAGTGTTCATGTATGCCTTATTTCATAAAGTAGGCTGTGAGTTTAATTTTGCATTTAAAAATATCCAACCAGCCAACTTCATAGACAAGGAACACTTGAACACTACTATACATCTCGCTTTGCAGCCTAAAGTTTTACATGAAATAGATCGTCTTCTTTATTTAATATTTGAAGATAAACAATTCCTTCTACTGTGCTTTGAATAAGTAATAAATGATGGGGGACCCAAAACAGATAACACGTTATGCATCTAACGTAGAACCGCTTCTAAAACTGCTTTTAATCACCAATCACTGAAAAAAAACAGGTAGTAGGGCCAACTACTTGAATTAGTAAAATATGCCCCTGTTACTTTATTGGTTGGCACAAACAATTTTTTTGTTGGTATTACTCCCGATTTGTTGAAGTAACAATGCAGTTAGTAACACCAAGAAGAAAAATAGTTATGCCAACGGAAAAACCTAGTAAGTGACATTTGCCGTTTAGGTTATTTTCCCGTTCAAGTGAATTGGAATATAACCTTTACGGCAAATGTCACTTACTAGGTTTTTCCATTGGATAGCAGAGCGGCATATTTTACTAGCCCAAGTACTTTCCTAGCGGATCAGTGGAACCGAGTAGACACCGACTTCCATGTCCACTCGGTATCCACTCTGTATCCACTAGGTACCAATGCTTAATGTTGCCTAAAATGTGTAATATATCGATTTGAAACGTTTCAATTATTATTCTAAATTAAAATTGAAGTTAGTTTGTACAGGTCTGAATTAATTAATTTAATTTGTTATTCGTAGAAATTAAAAAAGAGAGATGTCATACTTGGCGTCTGCTAAAAGGCGGCTTCAAGTGCATTTTCAGCAGATGTTTGCGCGCCAAATTCAAAAATAAAAATGAAATTAAACATTGGAAAGTATGATTGATTTCAAAGTTTGATGAATACTAATATATTGATTACGTTTGATAAATGAACAAAGTAGTACAGTTGACTAGTTTTATGGAAATTATGACAAGTTTTTAAAAAATTCTTTTAATTTTGATATACAATTTGAAGTGTTCAACTTTATCGACTGCGGTAGTATAATTTCGAGAGAAAATTAAAAGAATATTAATTTTGTACATTTGTGATCGTCCGCGAAGAAAGGGACCTAACGCACAGTGGGGTGAAATGAAAAAACGATGTTCAAAATAACCTGTAGGTCCCAATTCTTAATCGATTTTTAATTAATTTTTTTGAAAAAATTCAACTATGAATTCTTAAGAAAACTGTCGAGGCCGATTTTTAAATTTTTGTTTGTT
>JBAGKK010487738.1:0-16163 GCA_037177015.1 Euceroptres primus
AATATTTTGTCCGAAAGGGTAACTCATAAAATGATTGATGCTAACAATTCTGCAAGTTTAAAAATTTTGTAATTTGAGTATAGTAAAAAACTTAAATTTCCGAAAATTATCTATTTTATTTACTGTATTATATCTGCCATGTTTTCAATTATTGTTTTTGTAAAATGCATTTTTAGATTTCCTTTCAACGAAAACCGGAAAGCACAGTGGGCTAATGCTTTAAGATTAAATGTGGATTTCATCAACAAAAACATGAGTTTGTGCAATGCATTTTGGTGAAGAAATGTTTGACAGGTCTAAGTCTGAGAATAATTTATAATTTTGTACGATACATTTATATTTGTTTTTAAAAAAAGTAAATAAACTTTTGTCGCAAAAAAAAAATTTTTTTTAAGTCAAGAATTTTCATTTATCTGAACAAAATTCTTCTTTTAGTCAAAGAAACCAAAATTCTTGATTCATGCATGCATAAAATAATTGTTTCAAATACGTATTTATGGTTTAAAATGATTGAAAAGATTCAATCAACGAAATATTTACTTGGCAGCGATTTTGAGTTTGAACAAACCCGGGTTTCTCATTTCAAAGAAATCATTTCTTACAGTTGATTCTGTCATGTTTATTGCAAACATATTTCTCTGCATGAAAGGAATATCACCAAAAGGAAATAATTTCTTCGATTCGAAGCATTATTCTTTTGTCTAACAGAAATATTTAGTTAACTTGTTTAAAAAATTCTTTGATACAATCATGCAATTTTTCAATTCAAAGAAATGGAAACAAATAAATGCATTTCTTTGGACTCAAGAATCTTCTTTCTCAGTGCAGAAAAATAATATAGACTTTCTGGCCACATTTTTTTTCTGTTTGTCCCTTGTGTCCTTTAAAACATAAAACAAAATGAGCACTTCTAGAAACTAGAATCAACAAAGTGCAGATTCCTAGTAATGAAGAATTATGGAACCCAGCAATAAGAGTTCTACCCAGAGGTTATAGTTGTTCTTTAGACTTTCTTTTTTTTTGCGGTGGTTCTGCGGTTTCAACAGACTTTCTTTTTCTGCCCTACCGATTACAAAAAATCAGAGGAACGTTTGTGCGTGACCTTTGTTCATAGATTATATATATTCTCGCCTCAGGAGCAATTTCACTTTGGTGCAGCGCAGCGTCACTGGACAATTAAGACTATTAAGAGTAATCACGCACCTTGGAGGTGCGAATGCTGTTAATCTCAGCAACCTACAACAGTATAGAGCAGAAGCAACAGGCAATGAAAGAAAAAGAAGAACAATAATATAACAGCAACCCGATGGAACTGGGTGGCGGGTGAGAATAAGCAGCAAGGAGCGGGCCGGGCGGCTTTCCTTCTCTATCGCTCGTAAATAATTTTTTTGCGCTTGGTAAACTCGACGTACTCGCTCGTTCGCGGTTAGCGTATACTAGCGATATATAGGTACCTTTACCGAGCCGCAACGACGAGGAATGTGAAAGCCACGTGAAACCACCATGTCGCATGCGGTGACGACGTTTTGTCAAGACTCGTCCTCGTCTGCTTACTTAAATACATGATTGTACTATAGTGCCTATTCTGTCCTTGTACGCGCAGTGCGTTCAACATCTATGATTCTATGTACGTAGTATGTACATAAAAAACAAGAGCATCTCCGACGACTAGCCGGACATCTGCAGAGAACTTTCCTAATGTCGTCTTACTACCTCTGATGATTTTCCAACAATTATTAGCAATAAAAACATATGACATTAAAAAGGAATATAACCACGCTATGACTATCATGTCATAAACTTTTATTAACTCGATAATCATGCCCGAAACTAGCCATTCTTTTAGATCTGAATTCGGTATGGAAACAGTTCGGGCGACAAAACCATCCGACTGCAATTTAGGCCGTGAATCCTGAATAAAAGAAGTACGATTGCTGAATCAAAATAAAATTATTGTGGATGAAAACCGAATCGAATCTGGTTTCCTATTTCAACCAGAAGTTAGTCAGATATCATATAAATCAATCAAAGATCATATTATAACGCCTAAAGAAGCATACCGGATTGAAAGAAAAGGCTGGTTTTTACTGTGTGTAGCAACCATAAAGTTGGTACATTTGGGATGGGCCCAGGATACCAGTGCTGCCAACTTTATAATGTAAAAAATTAAAAGATGATTATCATGGTTTGATTCAAAAGTACAAGTTATTGGTTGGCAGAGAATATTTCTTTGAATAAAAGAAATGTTAATTAAATACCTATACATTTTAGACCAAATAAATGATTCATTGTTCCAAATGAATGTGCCATGAATGGGAATGGATATTTTTTTAATCTGAGGAAATGCGAATTAATGGAAAAAAATGTATTTTTTATCACACCGCCATCAAAAGTGCGATTTTGGGTACTGTGAACGATACCTAAAATAGCACTTCTTAGCCTAGGCTGTAAAATATTTACTTAGGGAACAGCATACTATAAAGTAACTGACACTGTGATCTGATTGGCTGACAAACATCTGCAGTTTTACTTTATGGTACGATGAGTGATTCACATTCTTGCCACTGTAGCGTTGTCGATAGAACCACACGACGCGACGGTCAGCTGACTGAGCACTGGCCATCATTTGGACAAAACAAAAACATTGTTTCAAATAGTGATGATGATGATGTTCTTCAGGATATGATCAATGCAGCTAAGAGTGGGTTGTTTTAGAACGGAATCCACCCCTAGACCCTCGGGTTTCTTAGGTTAAGACTCTATGCAACCTCTATTTTCACTTATGATCGATTGGTGTGATAAAAAATAGTGTATGACACTCGGCTCCTAAGCGGCACTTTGCCTCGTGTAAATTGCAGTACTCGGCCGAAAAAGTTCCGCTTAGGGTCCTTGTATCACAAATAACTATAATAGTAAAGCAAATATTTTATATTCTCAAAAAACTGTTTCCCCACATCAAATTCTTAAATATTTGAAGCAAAAAAAATATTCTAGTGATACAAATAAATATTTCTTTGGCCTAAAACAGAAGTGTCCAACAGAGCAAAAACGACTGATGTTAATTCATCAACATTCATTCACTGAAAAAAAAAGTTCATTGAGCCAAGTAAACGTATTTACTTGGCCAATTGTACTTGAAAGAAGTTAATATTTTCTTGATATAAGACACTAATTTTCTTGTATCAAGAAAATAGAATCAGAGAAAGTACTCGGTACAAGAACATATAATATTTAAAGCAAATGTATTATGCTATCAATTTGTTTCCATTGCTTACTTATGTGAAGGTGTGAAAAAAATGAATCAAGAATATTATATTCTCAGAATAAGTAACTGTACTGTGAATCACTGTTGCTTCATTCAAGTAAATCTATCCACTTGTTATAAGTACGATCTTACTTGATGTAATACACGTATTCTTGGGACAAGAAAATTAATATATTGACCAAAATAAATATTTCTCTTAACCTGATAGATAAATATTTTGCTTCAAATAGATATGAGCTTAAAATGATTGCATGGTTTACTTCAAGCAAGTGCTTGTGGTTTCAAATTTCAATCTGTACCAAAATAGTACAAGACAAGAAAATAAATATTTTGACTGAAGTAGTCTTTGAAACTTCAGGAAAAATCCGCCAGAGGGAGAATCATTTTTCTTACTCATAAATGAATACGTTCTTTAAAACTTGATATACGGGCAGAGAGCGAGCTAGACTATGAGCTCTTCGGAGCTCTTGGCTCTCAGATATACGAAAGTATATCTTTTTTATATAAACTCTGAGATGATGACGGAATTTATTGACATTTTCACTCGGAATTGGTTGATTATGTCTTTTTTAAAACGAATTTTACGTGAAATAAGTAAATATCAATTTAATTAAAAAATCTCTTCTGAAATATCTGTTTGTTTTGGTTAATATTTTTAATACAATAATATTTTATTATCATTTTTATTTTCTTGCTTTTAGCATATATGCACTTGCCTTGAGTCAAGAATTTATTCCGTTAAATCACTATTGTATTGTCACAAAATTATATATTCTTAAATTATGAAAATATATTCTTCACTTATTATAACACTATTTGTTTCTTGCAAGAGAAATATTTTCTCCATTAAAGGATTCCTTCGCATACATTAATACTATAACGTTTTAAACTACAGTCTGTCGCACAAGAGCGTAGCGGGCAAAATTCACTAGGTATAAATCATGGTTATGATCTGAAAGAGGAGTATTAACTCTATTATGCAATATATTGAAGATGCCAGAATTTTTTTAATATTATTTGTGAACATTCATTTCTTATAAAGAGTCTGATTTACTGGCTCAGAAAAACAAAAAAAAACATGTTCAAACGTCGTCAGGTTCTGTAAACAATCTTACAAGAATGTGAAATACTTTTAACATAAAGTATGAAATGTAAGCTTTAAAACTATTCCTAGAAATATTTAAAACCTGCAGTGGTTGCGAAGTTATTCGCTGAAGAAGAAAATAGTTGAATTTTCACACCTTACTTTGCTTTAAATTCGATATCTGCATGCAAAATAGTCAAAACAACTTCAAAAATAGCTTATTCGAAACATTATGATAAAGATTAATTGTCAGGTTCAGGAATAAAATTATTTAACAAATTGTCATTAAAAATTGAGGAAGCGATGAAAGTGAGAATCGAAATTTTCACTGTTTTCTATTCTAGTCAATATCTTCAAGACCAGTGGTTCTATTTTAATTTAAAAGTGATAAATTTGAAGCTTTTTTTATTTAGATTAAGCCCATAAGTTTTCATCAACTTCCGATCATGTTGCTTTAAATGGCAGAAAATTGAAAATAATTTATCTTATTTTATGTCTAAAATTGGCTCAAAATGTAAAAGAGATAATACGATGCTTTTCCTTTGCGTAATAGATTTAATACTCCTCTTTCAGATCATAGCCATGATTTATACCTAGTGAGCAATTTTCATAGACTTTTGCCCGCCACGCTCTTGTGTGACAGACTGTAAGTAAACGTAATATTCGATCTGATATTATATTTTCTCAGATCAAGAATATATTCTATTGTTCCAAGCATTCGGCACCAAGTCAATATTTTCTTAAGCCAATATTATATTTGGCTTCTCCGTATTTAATCCCGCAATTTACTTCGACCAAGTAAAATTCACTTGATCCAAGTAACTTTTTTCAGTGTTCAAAAGGCTGGAAAAAGTCAGATGTTATCAAAACATAGATAACTTCACATCAATCTAATGTGCCCTGTCAGACACTCCTGGCCTAAAACTGACTGTCCTGAAGAAGACAGTCTTAACAAAGTGTTATGTCACTAACAACAAAACATACCCTTTTATTTCCTAAAATCTCGTTTTGTTTGAGTTCTCGTTAGAGATCTCAAACGGGGATGAGGAGGTCAATGAGAATACGTTAGATGTGGTAAAAATTGAATTTATTAGAAATGCAAACGGTGGTTTTACAAGATGTTGTGGAAAACATAGATTTGGAAAAAGGTTGGCAAGAGACTCTGTTAACTTTATTTACGAGTACTTACAAAAAAGATAATGATACTTCTGGGTGTGTCTCCTTTTCAGGGTTGCCGCTTTGTGAATCCTGGGTGTAGATCTCAGCTGGAGATGTGCAGATAAATGACTTCTGTGGTTGATTGGTTGTAGGAGCTGATTTTATTTGAGTCGCTCATCTTTGTGGGACCACTTAGCGACCCTTTCAGCCTCATGTTTTTTTCATTTGTGTTTTGCGATTTGGGAATGACTCTAATACTTTCTCTCGGCAAAGATAGATAGCAGAGTAACCGTTTGGAAAAAATTTACACTCTATCCACGCACAATTTGGATATAGGTACCTGAAGCTAGGTCCCGACAAAACTGAATGTCTTTCGAGCAAAGTAGCTGTTTGCGAACACTTTTACTGGTGTTTGACGTAACACCGAAACCGCACGTAACTTGAAGAGGACTGGAACTTGCACGTATCGTAGATTGAAAAAGACTGGACTTGCACGCACCGTAGGTTGAAAAAAACTGAACTGAACTTGCACGCACCGTAGGTTGAAGAAAAACTGATCTACTTCCCATTGTTTCTTGAGGTTTTTATACCTATTGGCTACATTAGTTGGATAGAGTGCGTCGCACCGTAGGTTGAAAAAAACTGGACTGAACTTGCACGCACCGTAGGTTGAAGAAAAACTGATCTACTTCCCATTGTTTCTTGAGGTTTTTATACCTATTGGCTACATTAGTTGGATAGAGTGCGCCAATCTCTTTTTCTCTATCCCACATTTAAAAGCATAGTGACTCACTGAGGAAGTCGAACCCAGATCACTTTGAAATATCAAAAGTGGAGATTATTGTGAATGGCGTGTGACAAGTCTTCAAACTCTTTCCTGTGTTTCTGGTAAATATTTTGGGTTTTAAAAGCGCGGTGACTCATTCAGTTAGAGCGCGGTGATTCGAACTGGAGATTACTGTAAGTGCAGTTTGACAGCCTTTCAGACTGTCTCCTGTGTTTTTGGTAAGTATTTTGGGTTTTAAAAGCGCGGTGACTCATTCAGTTAGAGGTGCACCGAGATCGCTTAGAAAGACGCAAGGTAGAGATTACTGTGAGTGCAGTGCAATGGGATTTCCTGTGTTCCTGGTAGATATTTGGGTTTAGAAACATGGTAACTCACCTAATTAGAGGTACACCGTGATCACTTAGAAAGATTCGAACTGGAGATTACTGTGAGTACAGTTTGAAATTTTCGTCTTCCTCCCACATTGATGTTTGGTTTCTTGTACGTAAAAGGTGGTGACTTGTTTGTGAAGGAGTGTGCCGAGATCCTTTTTTATCTCGTTTGCGTTTTCCCTAATTGCGTTGGAACGAAGGTTCCAAACGCCGATTACATGCTTGTGGCAGGCTAGCCACAGATCCGAGAGAAGATTAGTGTACGTCATTCCCATATTTCCTTCAATTACATAATTTGGTAAGAAGGTTTCCCACATGTAATTTGTATATAAACAATAAGTTTACAATAGGCTGGATTTGGATATTCTTAATAATCATATTCACTATATTTATTAAATAACGTCATGGGACGTGACACCTCCCCCATTTTGTTCGAGCATGGGAATGAAATGAGAGTGCTCGAACCTTCGGCAGAAGTTATCAATATCAACTATGAATATGTATTAATTTCAGGGAAATGTCACAATCCTTGATTTAAAGAAAGACATATTTGATACAAGAAAGATTTAACAAACTTTTAACCCTTCTTGAATTGATTAAGTGCTAAGGTCTAATTATGGTTTTGTCAAAGGAATTTAATCGTAAGTTGAATTTAAAAAGTAAATTATTTTTTTGTGAATATTTCATGGAGAGTGGAGAGCTAAAAAAATTATATAACCAAGGAAATATAACAGATATATCATTTAAATTCCTTTGCCATATCCAAATTTTAGAAGATCGCAATTAAGCTACATGATGGGCCTAATTAGGATTTCCATTTATAATTCTGTCGAAAAAATCTTTTCGCAAGGCTTATAATTAAATGTAAAATACATAGTATAATTGTTTTTATGATTGTCGAATATAACAACTATCCTTTTGCAAGGTTTATGATTAGGTATAAAACAAATCGTATAATTTGTTCTGATTGTTGTCGAATATAATGAAAATCTTTTCACAAGGTTTATGGTTAAGTATAAAATAAATAGCACAATTGTTTTTATCATTGTTGAATATAACAGAAATATTTTTTTAAGGTTTACGATTGAATATAAAATTCATAGTACAATTGTTTTGATGATTGTCGAATATAACAAAAAAACATTTTTTTCGCAAGGTTTATGATTAAATAAAAAATAAATTTATATTCTTGAAAATCACTTAAGAATTTAATGTCTAATGTTCAAATTACAAACGCTGTATGGTGTGTGAAAATCATAATTTAATTACATAGCTTACTCATATTTCCAACTGCATTAATTCGTTTGTAAAAGCATCGAAAAATTGTTCTGAATTATTGGGATAGAGCTAAAGACAACTCTTTAAATAATGAATCAAAATCATTCAAGATGCAAGGAAACATACGCATTCTAAAAATAGAAAATGATTTAGCTTCTACTTATTTTAGAAGAAAAAGAACTTACGGTCCCAACTGAGTTATACAATACAATGCAATACAAAACAATACAATTTATTCGTAGAAAGAAATAAATAATAGAAATTTGTTGGGATCGAAAGTGGTTGAGAATTTCTTCAAAATACCGGTGTATTTTGTTTTTCATTCTTTTCATATTGGCTCCGATTGTGCTCACGATGGTAGTTATTTTTAAATGCAAAAGAATAGAACTGAAGGAAATCAAACACTTATTAGAAATTTAAATCAAAAGTAACACTTTGAAACTTCAAAACTTGAATTCGGAAAATGAAATGAATAATATAAAAAGGAAAATTTAAATAGTTTAGAAATTGTTTTCCGTAGTTGGATTATGGAAAGTAGCATTTGGATCGATTGACAGCATTTTCTGATTAAGCCAATTCAGAAAAATAATTCAATACACTTTGAGTGACAATTTATATGTGACTTTATACATTTTATATATGTCACTTTATATGTGATTGTTTCTCCTTATTTGAGTGAGAAAAGAAAGGCTTTGGGTATGTTGATAGGAAAAATTTTGATCATAAGGTAATTCAAGATATTAAATTTCTTTGAACGTAAAGAGAGAGAGAGTAGCTATTCTCTGGCTGTCCCTTTTTGCCATTTCTACTGGTTCTCCTTGGCGGAAAACCTTAAACTCATTGAGGTAGGTAAGGACAGTTTGATAGATGGGCGGGCAGGCCCTAAAGAAACTGAATTTATTTATTTTTTTTTTTAAGACAGCCCAGATAGTATAAATAAAAATCAGGGAATTACCTGATTTAAAGTATAGAATTTTTGATAATTTTAAAAGATCTTGAGAATTTGCGTGCAATGATAAATAAGTATCTGGATATTTGGATAATAATTCACTAAAGTTTGGTAGGATTACCATTGGTTTTAGAAAATAGGTGGTTATAGAAAAAGAGTCTAGCTGATGCTAGTTCTATAGGTCCTATAAAAAGAAAATTGAGCAGTATTAAGTTTTGACCCTTGCTCATAATAGTGCTCCTCGGTTTCCTGGTTTCTAAAAGAGAAATAATTGTATTAGAAAAATAATATAGTGTATATTCCTCTTACTAAGATTATCTTACTTAAAAATTATAACACGCAAAAATAGGAGTTCTCGAAGGCTTATTATAAAGTTTTTAAAGGCATATGGGCCTCTTGTTTTTATTGTTAGATCTTTATCTATTTCTGGATTAGAAAAAATTTTTCTCCCATGTTGGAATATTACAATCATTGTAATTATATATTCTGTTTTACAATAGTTTTGTCCATAAAAAACGTATATCAACTTCTTTTGTAATTTTATTTGCAAGGTGGTCAATTCTTTGACGATGTTCGTTGTCCACTTTATGTTTCCTAGAAGTAGAGAAGAGATTGATTTGTTTAAATTTTCTCTCCTATGTTTGTTTCTTTTGATTTATTACGTAGCTTCCGATTTATCAAGGGATGTTGGGATTCCAGATAATTTGAGCCTGTTTATGTTAACTACTTTTTTCATATTTTTAATCTTAATTTTCACGTTTCCTTTTCATAATATTTCCAAAACCTTGTATGGTCCTGAATACTGATTTGCGAATTTATTTATTTTTCCTCCTTGTAGTATAAAAACGTTATCTCCTACTTTAAAATTGTGAGGATTGATTTTCTTATCATAATTCTGTTTTGATCTTCCTTTTGCGAGAATTAAGTTTTGTCTGGCTATATTACACATTTCGTACATTTTGTTCCTTCATGCGTACTTGTATTATATGAAAACATAGCAAGTTCTAACCAGTCATCCCATTCCGCATTTTTATTCACAAATTGTTTTAAATATTCCCTTAAAACGTGATGCGATCTCTCAATAGATCCATTTGATTGAGGGTGAAATGCTGTAGTTTTAAATTGCCTAATGCGAAATCTTTTTGCCAATCGTTTTATTAAATTGCTTAAAAAATCTGTGCCTTGATCGGTTAAAACCCCTTTCGATGATCCGAATATACAAATAAATTTTTTCACAAATGCATCTGCTATAGTACTTGCTTGATGATTTGGGAGTGGTATTGCTAAAGAGGAATTTGTAAAATTATCTTGTATAGTGAGGATATATTCGTTTCCTAGTTTATTTACTGGAAGAGGACCTACAATGTCCATTGCAATTTTTTCGAATGCGATTCCCGGTGTATCCGTGATAACCATCGGGTTTTTGGTTTTAACGCGGACAAGTTTCTTAAGTTGACATTGCAAACAGAGTTGTATATATTTTTGAATATCTATCTTCATATTTTCCCAAAAATATTTTTGACGTATACGATTATAAGTCTTGATCACACCTTTATGACCTCCTATTGCAGACGAGTGATTTTCCTCAATTAATTGAACTCTTTGTTCTTTGGTGGGGTATTGCGTAATACCAGTACAAATTATAATTTTTGTAGGTGAATCCGAAAATACAGTGTTGAGTGAGGTTTGAATTTCCTGCCAAGGTACATTGTTAATTAGTATCCGCTTCAATAGGGAGAGCTATATGATACTGAGTTCCCTTTTTAATGTGTTTTGCAAATCCTTTTTGAAGATTCAGAAATTTCGGTAGTTTTTCTCGCTCTGCTAAAGCTCTAGATCCGTTATCGTGAGGACTTCCATCAACTAAAATAAAATATGCGTAGTTATCCTTTCTCATTGGTAATTGGTCTCTGCATTCGACTATATTCTTTCCTATTAAGGGCCGTCCGATTGAAGGGACTTCCTGAGGAGGGGATTCCGGAGGGGGCAGGTTCCTTTCTCCCTCTGGTTCTAATATTGGATCTTGAATAATTTCATTTAATTCCAATTCTTCATTTAATTGTTCTTTATTTTCTGAATTTCCCTCTAATTTTATTTGTATATCGTCCTCAGAATCTTCTTCCTCCGTAGATAAGTACTCAAAATTTGAATTTTCATTTTCCGCTTCAATTTGTTTATAATTCTTCACACATTTCTTCTTTTTAGATTTTTCCTGAATATATTCTGGATCAGACATTTCTTCTTCTGATTCAGATTTGTTATAAAATTTTTTGTTTTTTCATCTTCTTAAAATTTGGATTCACAGAATCTTTATTGATTTCTTTTTTCGGTCTTCCTCTTTTCTTTTTAGATGGAAGGAATTTTGTACCTTGTATTTTAGTGGAGATCTTTTTTGGTCTGCCACGTTTCTTCTTTTCTAAATTTTGATTTTCCGAATTTTTATTTCTCTGGAGCTCCGAATTTATATATGTTTAAGCCCTGAAATTTTGTTTTGAATTTTAAGGCTCCAAATTTAGTTTCATTTGAACCTTAGAATTTTGTTTAAGATTTTGATATTCTGAATTTGGAACTTTTAAATTTGAAGACTCCAAATCTTGTTTTGAGTCTTGACTTTGCTTCCTCCTTTGACCTCGTGTCATTATTGCATTCCAGTCTAATGTAAGATTATCAGAATTTGTGAGACTTAAATTACATTCATTCTGGATGCCTGTATTATATATAAAATTATTTATTACACACTTAAGATTTTTGACAATATCCAATATTTCCATTTGGATTGAAAAATTTGTTTTGGCAGAATTCGTATGATTTATTGAGTTCTGAACATAATTTGGAGAACTCGATTGATTACTAATTTCGTCGAAAGTTTGTATTTTTTCTTCTTCTATATTATTTTCAGAGTCAGTGTAGTTCCGAGTCCTTTTATCTTGATACTTCATTTCTTCAACTTGAACATAATTTACTGAATATTCTCGTATCTCTGGATCTTCGATTGGGTTTCGAGATAAGGCATCAGCATTGACGTTCGTCTTTCCTGCTTTGTAAACGACGTCAAAATCGTACTCAGCCAATTTTAATTTCCATCTGGTTACTCTAGAACAAAGATCTTTTGAATTTTGAAACCATAAAAGTGGCTTATGATACGTAACTAAAGTATCTTCCATATAGGTAAGGACAAAAATGCTGTACGCAATAAATTATTGCTAGTGCTTCCTTCTAATAAGTGTCGTGTTTATTTTCGTTTTCATTAAGAGTTCGTGACGTATAAGCTATAGGCTGATCTTTCCCTATTTTTCCTTGAGATAGAATTCCTCCTATTGCAAATCCGTATGCGTCTGTGGTTAAAATAAAAGGTTGGGAAAAATCTGGGCGACGTAAAAGTGATTCCTCACAAAGTTTGTCTTTTAATGTGTCAAATGCCGCTTGTTGTTTTTCCGTCCAAATAAAAGGAGTGTCTTTTTTTAAAAGTTGATTCATTGGGTTTGCAATTTTGAAAAACCATAAATGAATCGACGATAATATCCAGCAAGCCCTAAAAATTGTTTTATATTTTTCTCATTTTTTGGAACTGGAAAATTCCTAACACATTGTAATTTCTTTGGGTCTGGTCTTACTCCATTTTTATCAACAATATGTCCTAAATATGATACTTCTGACCGCAAAAATTCGCATTTATCTGGCTGTAATTTTAAATTGGCCGCGCGCAAACGGTCCATTAATTTACAAAATTGTGCTCATGTTCCTCAAGTGTATTTGCATAAATAACGATGTCCTCTAAATAAACAAACATCTCTGAGCCTTGTAAGCCAGCCAGTATAAGATCGATTAATTGCTGAAAAGTAGCAGGCGAATTTTTTTATCCGAATGGCATACGATCAAATTCGTAGTGTCCATACGGGGTTGAAAATGCAGTTTTGTGTGCGTCCCTGGGATCCATCTGTATTTGATGAAAACCTGACGCAAAGTCAAACACTGAAAAATATTGAGCATTGGATAATTGGTCCAGCAAATCAATTATGTTGAAATAGGTACGTCGTCTACCGTTCGTATTCGGTGCTTAAGTACATTCGTCGGTCCTAATTGCTCTCCAGGGATGTGAAACTGGTCAGCGTACCTGGTTACTAAGTTGAAGACATGTTCCAATTCTTCTTTATTTAAATGATCCAAACGTAATAGCTTTTTTAATTCCTCAACTCTTTCTTCTCCAGTAATATTAAAAATTTTGCAAATTTTATCTAATTTTGTATTATCGCAGTTTGAAAAATTATCAAGTAGTTGATCAATAGGATCTGAGGGTTTTACTTTACTTTGAGAAAAATTTAATTGTTGGTAATTTTCATCTACTATTGTTTCTTCTGTTTCTTTTTCTTCAAAATCTTCTAATTCTACTTTAGGTATTGGAATATTTATTGAATGTGAGCAAGTATTAGCAATTCTTAAATATGCTCGTCCGTTGTTGTTTGCGACTATCGCATCTCCCATGTAAATACCTTTACCAACTGACAATGATGGTATATATCCTTCTGATTTATCTTTATTTAAAATCTGAACATAAAAATCAGATATTGATCTAGCAGGTACTGTGATATAATCTTGAGACTCAAAAGGGTATCGATCTTCTTTTATTTCTAACCGTTTCTCCTCGTAATTTATTTTTACATTATTATTCCTAAAAAATTATGTTCCTAATACTCCGTCATGATCAACTGGTACTTCATTTGGAATCAAATTAAAAATGGTTGAAAATCCAAAAATATTAATTATTACTTGTCCTAATGTAAAAACTGGATACTCATTTATTCCTGTAAGTCTCATGCGTTCTTCTTCGTTAATGATTACATTTGATTTAATCATTCTTATTTTTAATAAATTAGGACCTGCTCCAGTATCAATCATCATACTGGCAGGGTGTTTTAATCCTTCTGTTGTTATTTTAATATACGGAATTGAACTACTTATTGTTAAATTGACATTTTCCGTCTTCTGCGAACCTTTGTTATTAATATCGGATGCATTTAATTTTTGTTCTGCGCCGCCCCCGGCGCATCGTCCCGGGGAGCGGGTTGGAGTTTCCCGAATATTGTTGTGGTTGATTTCGTTGGGCCTCATTATAAATTCTCTTTCTACAATTTGCAATTTCATGTCCCGGTTGTTTGCAATAGTGACATGCTATGTTGCGATTGTCATTTTGGGCGGGATTAGGCTGGGAGTTATAATTATTTGAGTTTTGTGAAAAATTCCTATTTTTTTGTTGACTTTGAGAGTGTTTAAAATTTCTTTGTTGGTTTTAGTAATTATTTCTCCCTTGAAATTGATGCTGATTTTGGGAGTTTGGACTATTATTTCGCTTCTGATATTGAGAAGAAAAATTATTTCGTGCCTGATATTGAGAAGAAAAATTATTTCTTGGTTGATATTGAGAAGAAAAATTATTTCTTGGTTGATATTGAGAAGAAAAATTATTTCTTGGTTGATATTGTGAAGAGAAATTATTTCTTGGCTGATTTGAATTATTCCTGTTTTGAGTACTATTTGGGAAATTCCTCGTTATTTGATAACACGATAAGGCTGTATGGTCTCTTTTTCCGCAGTATTAAGAGATTATTATTTCTCCTTGTGCTATGTTAATTTTATTTGTCCTTGCAAACTCTCTACTATTTTTAGAATGATTTTCTGACTCCTTAATTATATTTCCTTTCCTGAGCTCTTTGTGACATAATAACCTCCTCTCTATTTCTAACGCTTTATCCGTAATTCCTTGAAATCTCCTACTCTAAGTTCCAATTCGGGTCGTAATCCACGTATGGAACATTCAATAGCTGCCTTTTCTACTCCTTTCTTAAAATTTTCATCTAGTTCATTTTTATTACTCATCCAATGAGCATCTAGGATTCTTTCTCCTGCTTCTAAAATTCATGACGCATATAGAGTTCCCACATATAGAGTCCGCCTAATTGTACTTGTAATTGGTAGACCGATTTTGATGGCACGTAAATTTGTTCTAATCTTTCCACTAATTCGTCAACAGTATTATAATTATAACCGAGGATACTTTTCCTGGCTTCTCCCGAAATTTTACTACAAATAAGTTTAACTAAATTACTCTCGGCGGTTGTTGGAAGCATAGATTTTGCTTCTGAACATCCTTCAATAAAAATTAAAAGAGGAGTATTTTTGCCGTCGAATAATGGAACGAGTTCAAGCGCGTCGCGGATAGAAACTTGCTGGTTGGTGGGTAGAGAAATATCGTTTGGAGGTAAATTGACAGGTGCGTTATTATTTGGATTTATTTGTGGATTTACAATCGAATTACCAGATGAATTTAAATCTGAACTTAAAACTGGGTTGCTAGTATTATTTTGACTATTATTAAGGTTAATTAACAATAATTCTGCCGTTGAATTTCTTCTGATTTGTGTACTGCTAATTTGTTGAAATTGTTCACCTAACTCGGTTTCTTCGATATTTTTCTTATCAAATTTTGCTAAAGTTGGATTTATTTCAGCGGAAGGTGATAACTTTTCTATTGCACTTTATTCTAAATTTTCAGAATCTATAGGATTATTTCGTTCGCCCAAGGAGAAATTTGTGGAACTAAAAATTTTATCTTGTAAATTTTTTTCTGTCAAAGTTTTGCTTAGATTAGAATCTTGACTGTAATAAGGAGTTTTTGAAAAATTTTCGACCACAGGACTGTGTAAAATTTTGGAAGAGCAACCGATTTCAAATTTAGTTGCTTTTTTAACAGGTTTGGCAATCGACTGATTTTTTTCGACTTCTTGCAATAAATCGCAATAAATAAAATAAATGCAATAAATTTCCTTTTGTTTTTAAACGTGTAATACGAAGCTTTCCTTGTTTCTCGTTTATTTTGGAATCAGACATGGGGTAATATACACATTGCAATTTTTATAATTAAAATATATCAAAATTTGTGATCCCTTGCAAATAACAAAATTTTTAAAAAACTAAATAATAATAATTTGGAAAATTAGATTTTCCTTGAGAAAAAATTTTTGCAAAAAATCACAAAAATTGTACAAGTTATTGCCAACCTTTATAAATATCTATGTGTCGTTGACAAAATACAAATTTTCAAAAAAAATTTTAGAATTTTCAGATAGTGAAAAACAATGCACCAAAATGTAATACTCTCATTGACTTTAGTTTCCCGGCTTCGATGCACCAAAAAAGGGGGATGATATGTTATGTCACAAACAACAAAACATACCCCTTTATTTCCTAAAACCTCGTTTTGTTTGAGTTCTCGT